>JARFOD010094277.1:0-17368 GCA_031763545.1 Mopalia muscosa | reverse complement strand
GCAGATTCACCGTTTCTTACAAACTTAAACATAATGGCTTCAAACATTAATTGAAGACCACCTGCCTCTTAACTGCAAAACGCATTGCTACTCTCACACTTTCTCCGGCTCTTTTTTGACAATTTTAAGTCCTTACACTCTCTCTCGATAACGATTGTTCCAAAAATCTTTGAGATTTACTAGTTAAGTTACTGTTAACCATTTAAGATGTAAGTAGATAATATATATATGTTGTTATTTTTTTATTTTGGCATGTCGTAATCCCAACACCAATAAAGATCAATTTTCTGTAGTGAACAAAGAGGCCATCTTAAACACAACTAAACGAATAACAAATAAGTGACAAAATTACAGTCAACATAACAATTTTTAGACCTTACACATTTTTCGGTTGATTTATGGTGTATATTATCACAAGAAAAAATATATAACAAGTCATGGTTGTCTGTGGTTATATACTTAACAATTTTCTGGGGATAGACAATCAACCATTCTACAGAAATCAATGGGTGATGAAGTAATAAACCATTAAACATTTAATTTGATCTGTTCATATGAAATGAATTTACAATAATTTTATAAATACTTTCAAACTCAAATATGTCTAGCACAGAAGTCTCCAAATATATTGATGTATGTAATTTTGATCAGTATACCAATTATTTTAAAATGATCATGAAATGAATTAGTGTACATATTTTAAATAGCTTATACACTTAAATGCTATTGTTTCTCAGTGTCTTGGTTGACAATCGAAGCAACTGGTCCTTCACTAACACTGTGAATTATAGCACCAAACAACGACAGTCAAAACGACACTACTGAACTTAAATGCACACGAGCCTATAATGATTATCATCCACTTGCTGTGACATGCATTAAGTATTCGTCCATCAAAATTTACTATCAGAAATCAAGAGATTATGAACACGTTACAGCAGTACTGATAATTATAGAGTAGTTATATCTGTGTATTTTCATACACCGCGTTTGATACTGGCTGATCGGCATGTACCACCCAGAGCTTTTCGTATGCTGGTTCTAAAGAGAGATGAAATGCAAATATAAACATAGTCCAAGATGGCTGAGGCAATAACATATTTCATTGCATTTTATTTATATTCAACAAATTATTTGTGTCAGTTTTAATATGGACTTGATCTGAAAATAGAAATCTAGAAAAAATTAATTTCCGAAAAATGCGTTACTTCGGGAGGTATATACATCTTAAATGAGAATTTTTCGTACTTGTTAACATTGGCAAATATAATATTTGTGTTTTTACCTGGTTCCGTTGTTTCATTTGCTAGGCTAACTGCATTTACGTAATCCGGATTGGATAATCTGCAACAAGAATCCAAATAATCAAATTAGAAGACCGGCATAGCATGGCAACAGAACAAACACCAGAATAGAACTCGTAAAACTATGGAAAAAACCTGAAACGTTCGTATTAAATAATACTTACTGGTTTTCATAAACTGGTTCAGTTGTTCCGCTTGAGGTCATAGTTAGAGTGTGGTAGGATGATGGACCTGGAAAAGATCGTGTAAATGTGATTAATATCATCATTTAACTTACTGTCGCACATGATATCTGAGCGGTGTTCAAAATGTCCACATTTCTTGTGATGTCCTAAAACAATTACAAATGTACAACATGGTTAAGTATTGAAGTCTTCTACCACACATGTTGTTTCCATTTTTTAAGTCAGAATGGTGACTATTTGGCAGAATTGTATCCTTTATGTTGTCACAAGGACATTTTTAATGCCATAAAATCTCTACAAAAAAGAGACTAATAATAAAAAGGAGGGGTAGTCTTTTAGTTGATGCGTTTCCACCGGTAATGGACTAACAAAATGAAGGGAACTTGATTACCTAGAAACCAGGACGAGAGGTAATTAACTGTTTTTTATTTTATTTTATTTTTAAATAATTGCCAACACGCGGCAATATATCACATACATTTACAAACACTTACCTTCATTCTCTGAAATACCTCCCCTTTGATTACTAGGCCTGTAAGAGAATCCATATATACATATACACATAGTTGTTACTGAAAATATATGACACCATCATAATCTCATTAAGTACAAATAAGTTGAGTTTAACGTTATTGACCGAGGTCAATAGTTCAAGACGTGTCATCAAGAATAATTAGTGGCCCAAAAGTCAATTGATGGAATTTTGTCAAGAGAGGCTAATCGGCTATCAAAATGATTGTATTAATAGCAATTTAGACACCTGAACCTTTCACTAATGGAGAAGTATCCCCAATTATTTCAGATCATGAAGCCATGTCTTCATGCATTAACCACGACGTCGTTAGCCCGTTTGAGTTCAGTACATTATCCTAGTATATTTTTTAACACAAATCGACACAATGTCACGTTTTATTTCGAGTCAAACAATTTTGTACAAAATAAGTTACGTTTAAAATTACTTACTGCTGATGATGTTTGGAGTCAACTGTAGAAATAAAGCAAAACAAAACATTTAAGTACACATCACCATAAGATCTTTACACCCCCCCCCCCCCCCCCCCCCCCTGGTTTGTGTGGATATATAATAGAGTTTCAGTGCAACCGAGTAAAAGTGTAATTTCCATATTTTGGTATTACTCTTTCTGATTTTCTAGAGACTCTAGAACTCCTGGACTTCCCATCCAGGAATAACATCAACGACATTTTAACATAGAAATAATCTACTTCACTGGCAATGAAAAAAGCCGGTTGGTTAAGTGGTCCGCAATAATGTATAACTAACCAGAATTGTATACTAACGAGAATACTGTTAATATTCATCCCGGAAGCAAACCAAACTTAGTTCACAGAAGAGTGAACCAAGGTTTTACATGAACGAATATTTTACATTGACATTACTTGCATCATTTGTTCAAATGTTTCTGTTATTAATTATTCCATCCATTCTTTTGCATCATTTATTGAAGGCATGTTTTGTCTTGTAACAATACATCATAAGAGAAACCATAGTTTATATTCCAGAGTAGAAATTTCTGATAGCAGAATATAGTTACCTGTCAAGGAAGGAAATACTTTACGCCGAAACAGAAATATCACAATGATAACAACCACAACGACAATGCCTGCTATCACTCCACCTACGATACCTCCAACAGGTGTCTGGGTTTGTGGATCTGCTTTGGATGCTGTGACAAAGTTTCACGGGAATTCAGTCAACATGAATTTCATTGATTTGACAGTTGAATAAATTAAAGCAAAATTCTTAGCCTTAAATTTAAAAGACATGTTAGTTTTGCAGAAAATTAGGAAAACAGAATACTTTGAGGTCAATGGCTTTCAGATAAACACATTTATATTAGAATTGTAAAGCAGCATTTGTTTACCAGGAATCATGTGAAGACCATGGAGAAAACATCATAAGAAATCTCTGCTGTTTGTGGAGTAATATTTGTTTTCATTTCCCAATAAACAATAAGCAACATTGTCCAAATACATACATGTAATTATCAGTTTATGTGTTGAAGGTTTAATCGATCCAATTTCGCTTATGACAACAACAGGCTAAACACATTTGGGCAAAATATTATAAACACTGGTCGTGGCTAAGTACATAGATAACTTGTATGTTCATTACTCAGATGAAAACGCTTTTTAAAATTATTTATCATGGAATTTAAGATGAACGTGTAACCACCGAGAACAATGTGAAACAACTGAAAGAGATAGAAACTATTATTTATATAGGAAAAGTATCAAATCAACACCGAGCTGATGCTATGCCTTACCTTTGACCGTGCAACTTTCCTCGGCACTATACATACTCTTCCCTAATTGGTTTTCAGCATAAACACGAAAACTGTACACCTGAACGGCTTCAAGGTTCAGGATCTCAGTCGAGATTGTTTTCTGCTGTCCAGGGTCCGAAAAATTCACTGCGAGTAACGTCCAATCCTGATCACTTTTCTTAACCTCAACGAAGAAGGTTTGTTTATATCCACCATTAAATTGTGATATCCACAAAATGTCAGCTTTTGATATCCCGCATACTGGTGTGTTTAAGGCAGGTGAGAATGGTCGATCTTCAGGGTAAATAAACAGAGAAAAACAGAACTTGTAGCAGCCCCTGTTATGATTTATATGTATCTTTGAGCAAACTCATTTGTTGTCATGTTTAATTGTATTAGATCATGATTACACAAACAAAAAAATACAATCTTATGTTAAAATATAACGAAAATGTGCATCTATCCTATTGTAATGCATAACTATTGTAGCATAACAACACCTTTAATATATAATCCAGGCAAAATAGATAATTAGAACATTCTCTAATAAAACTTCGCACAATAAATACAATTTGCTTGTGCCATGGAGTCATCCAGCTCACATAAAAATTCCCAGTCGCTTTTTTTAAACAGTCAAAACGAATTAGAGCATAAAATCGAATCGAATACCTTTACCTGCTAATTCCAAGGATACTGTGAAGTATGAGGAACCGATACTGTTTTCCACGACAAACAAGTAAGTCTGGAAGTCCATGTGAGTCATATTAGAGATTTCCAGTTCTGCCGTCTGCCCGGGGACTTGAACTGTTTTGCCGTAGAATGTAAAATTAAGCTTGAGATTTGTCGTTTTATAGGTATATCTACTTTCACGGATTTTGTCTGTACCTATAAGTGATACTGAAACGCCTTTCGCTTTATACCATGTTATGTTGGCGGCTGCCGGGTAAGAAACAAAACCTACGCGGATTTTTGCATTTTTACGTAGAGCTGAATATGTCTGTGTCTCCTGATCTGGGAACTTTGGTGAAGCTGTTGATGAAACAAAAGAAAACAAGATGAGTATCTAGCAGGTCCACCGCTAGAGGCTTTTCTTTAAACTAAATTCATAATTACAACCAAATCGCCTTTTACTGCTCTTGTTTATGAACTGTTTTGTTGTTCAAAGAGCCGAGGAGTAAAAGTTATGGCGTTTATCACTATTTACTGCGATTTGCAATGTTGCTCATATTTGTTGTGAAACCTAGGCTAGTGAAATGCAACCACATCTATGGTATTAACAGAAAAGGCCAAGTTTGAAGTTAATATCTGAATTTGAGCCATGGATATTTGTGTTTGTGGAATTAAATCCCATCGGTTTCTTAACTGGAGGAAACTGTTTTGAAATATATGAAAATTATACAACGGCTGCTATTTTGTTTTACAGAATTTTGATTTTTTGTTCTCAAAATTATCGTGTAGGCATGAATATTGAAAAAGTTTGCAATGGAGACCATATTGATTTGATGGAAAGTCCAACGGAAAGACGGACAGACGCCGAGTAGCATTCTAAGACTCCCTCTCCCATACTATAGTAGTTTTGGACAATAAAAAACAATAGAGATACCTCACTCATATGACTCCCATCCCATATTCTTAACAATTTGCACTTATTACACTTGGCGGACAGAATACACGGCTTTACAATTAAGCAAAGCAGCGTCATGTTGGAAGGCTAACAAAAGCATGTGTCAGTGGTGTATTACAGAAAAACGTCGAGCCGAGAGATATTTTTTGTTTTTTTTAATGTTATCGGATAATTTGATATTTTGCCCAATTTGCTTAGTACGTGACATATGCCCATGCAGGTTATCTTACCTTAGCAAGGTTAATGAAACTTTCGGCCGGTGAGAGCACATTTGTCTGCTCTATAGTATTTGAATGGGGAGGATAATAATTAGTATTCCATCCAACACAATAATACATACTTTCATGCTATAACACTTTTAATCCAGAAGAAATAACTTTCCTCTCTAACGAGAATACTTTTATGACGAAAATCATATATATATTAGTAGTTCTCCAATAGAGTGAATATACTTAAAACATGGTCTTGCTTGGCTGGTTTGTAATAACATACCTATTTTTTCACTCAGGTTACCATTATTAAATTGTGATATCACGACGACGTTTTAAAGCTTAAGGTTATAACCATGCAATCAGCATGGTGGCATATTTATGAATACAGTATGTGCGACGATAGTCTAATGATTGGTGTGGACAAAAATCTATATGACAAATCTTTAATACAGCCTGCCTTCTCATAGTTATGCCGCGGCTTGATGGAGGGAGCTTCCTGCTGCACTGGTCTTATCATGTATTAAGGCAAAACCAGTCCCGTCGACGGGGGTTTCCTTCACCCATTGGGCTGGCATACCGTCATGTTAGTAAAATGACGTCAAGTACGGCTTTAAGTCACAATCAAACGAAAAAAACAGAATGTATGCTCACATGTACTAAAAATGCTTTTTTAAACGGTTTTAAAAGTTAAGAATTGCAAATTGCTGATGTGATAGACCTTGGGTGTATATATCTTGTAAGAATAAGTCTTCTTTCCAAAATACATGCAAAACAAATGATAATATAATTTATTTTATAGTTAGAACGAGCATGATTGGGAGCAGAGGGGCGGACAGATCAGGTTTTCGCGTCTCAACTTTTATCACATGGCGAAGTGTTTCAAAATGTACATAGCATGACGTCATAAAGAATGACACCTGACATCGACATCTATATCAACTGTATGCACGTGCGGCATTGAAGTCTATAAGTCAATATTTTGATTTAGATGCACCGATAGTTTTACTATAGTGTTATACAAACGATTAAAAATACTTCACGAAGACATAAAATATACAAATGCATCGATTTTTTAATTTTAATTTTTTTCCTAATAATTTTGTGTTTCTCAGTAATGATAGACCAAGTAACTTTGACGCGGGCCATTAAGGTTGTGAAATTATGAAAAATCGCGAAAATCACTCAAATTCAATAAAATTAAAAAATTATGGTAGTGAAAAGAACTTCATTGTGAGTTTGACTACTTAACTTGCCAGTTTGAAAGAACACATTTGTACGTATGCAAGGTGGTCTCAAAATATCTTTTAAAAAACACAGTTAGATATTTTATCTGAACAAAAAATAAATCAAATTATCTTTAATCACAAAACAGAAATAGTTCCGGGTTCAATTTTTTTATGTCAAAGAATTGTGTACTGATTTTGTCATATCCGATAACATTATCCAGCAGTATCCTGTGGTGAATATGGTGCCTTTCCAAAATGGTTTCCGGGTCTTGTACCCTCTTTAATGAAGCAATTTCTGTCTTCTACGTAGTTTTTACAGAGGACAGTTTATTTTTTGTGATTGGTATAATTAATATAATCAATTATCTGGTTCGTTGAAATTAGGAAGACTATTTGATAATGATCAACTCGACAGAAGCGATGTAGTTTTTGAAAAACATATATATCTTAAATTGCAATTTTACAAATCGGAAAGCACATGAGATGACAACGTTTGTGGGCTTCCAATTGTTACTGATACTTGTTCTGTGAAAGCGGTTATTAGAAACTGTTCCCAAGATATTAAACATGTTGTCTAGTGCTGCAATTCACTGCGATGGTCACAGCGTTGCTGAAATAACGCTGAATGTGGCGTGAAACAATAATCAACCAATCAATCAATCAGCAATTCACTGCGTATGAATTCTTCGGCTTGTTTCACAAAAGGCTATCTGTTTTGTTTGACGTTTTTCTTGGAGAGAAACTGTGTACGGTGCAGTTAGTAAGTTTTCACATTTTTTTATCCCTCAGCTGGAAAATCTTGAAAAAGTGACAACTGAAGTTTGGTATCGCTTGTACAGTTTTAAATTAATCAACATTGGCGTGCCTGTTAAATTTAGCTCAGTCATTAATTTGAGGTTTGAGTTCCACTTCAATACAAATATATCCATACCTCTGATTTTTATTTCAACTCTACTTTCCTGTATCCCACCAATCCCATTTTCAGCTGAACATCCATAATATCCCTGATCTTCAAATGTGATACCATTGATCTGTAATCGTCTTCCAGGATCATTGTTACTCAATGGTATTTGAATATCACCAACATGGTGTGTCCACTGATGATATGTGTAGGTTTGTGGCACGCCTTCTGCCTGACACATGAACACTACGTTTAACCCTTCTGTTACATCAGTGCCATTTAGAGCATCCACTGTCACCACTGGGGGGATCTTTATAAAAAAGAAATGTTCAGATTGTATTAAGTCAAAAAAATCAAACGCGAATTATAGTTTGACTGCGTTTTTGGAAAACATAATACAAAAAAGCCATAATGCGGTATAAAGCTTAAATAAACATTTTAAAACATATAAATATTTTGAAATCTCGTTAATGTCCGTAACACGAGTCATGTCAATCGTTTTACTAACTGCATCGATTTATCAGGCGACATTATATGATGTTTGATAAACGTTCCCCCACATTTAATACCACGGGAAGATTTATTCAAAGTGAACATGCGTAAATTTAAATTCGAACCTAGACACATGTAGCTGCCCGGAAAGTTATACAATCCCGGAATGCAAAAAGTGTTACACTCTGGGCAGCAAGGTCACATTTCCGTGAATGCAATAAATTTTATTTTATTCAGAATGAAGGTATGAATACATAACGGGACAGTCAAAGGGATTATTAACGTGCCTTAAAAACAACAGTTGGAGATTAAACAGGTTTAACCGAATTTAGTTATTACAACTTTGGTCCTATTAAGCAAATGATCTATGCAATTTTAGTTCTAGATATACACACTAAAATCGTTTTCTGAAATATGACAACTAGCGCATTAAAACCTTGTGAGAAAATATGTATAATACCGATGATAACCAAAAGACAAACTTGCATAGAACAGCGACATTGATGGTTCTGGTCACTGACGCCACCACATTGAGAACGGTGAGCACGTACATCCCAGCGTCTGATCTGAGGATTCCTTCCAAACTTTTTTTGGATGTCTTTATGTATGCAGATCCGGTCTCTCTTTGATTTTCCAAAACGTTTACTCCCCTTTTCCAGGTATATTGGGGAGTAGGTTTCCCCCAGGCTGTACAGGTGAGTTCAACAGTCTGGTTCTCCACCACTGCGTACGAGTCCTTACAGTGGCTAAATAATGGTCCATCTGATACAAAGCTTACAAGTCATGGGATGAAACTTACATATTATTTATTTAAACTTTTATTGAAATGTATTTTATAAGATGGAAATACGGTTTTTACCATACTTTAGGTAGGTATCATAATCATATCAGGGAAATAAGACATAGTTTACATATGATCATTTTGAAGATAAAATTGTACATATGTATATATCATTGGATGGAAAATTAAAAAAAAGAACAATTGTATCTACATTCATTTGATATACAGATACATACATTGTACATCCAATGTTAGCTCAGAACTAGCAGGTGTCCCTTGTGGTTCTCTCTGACCCTGACATCGGATAACATCACCATCCTGATATCGTGTTGGTCTCACGCTGTACAGTCCTGAAACATAGTACCCGTTATTGGGTCCTATTGTTTGGCTGAGACCGGATATCTCTGATTCCAATATTGGTGTGCTGCTATTGTAGAAAGAGAGGGTGGCAACAGGGTTGGACTCTGCAGTGGTACAATTGAATGTTACTATGTTATTCTCTGTAACATTGACTGTATTCCCGTGTAAACCTTTATCCGGCTTGAGAGACACACTGTCAGGACCAACTAAAAACGGAAAAAAACAAAAACATTCTCGCAAACTGATGACCTAAAGGTGCTAACACTCAGATAGCAATTGACGTCACGTTGTTCCAATTGTTAGAGAATTATTAAATTGTTTGTATGAATGATTAAATGACTGATTTATTGATTGATTGGCGTTTAATGGCGTGTCACTGATATGATCGCGGTGTCACAAAAAGCAATTTCTATAAAATGTGTTTTTCTCCGTTTGAACTTAATATACCTCCAGTGCTTAGTAAAGCAGTAGGTCTAATTTTGAAACATACTAACCTCAGTCAAGGAGCTATGTAACAATTAAAAACAGTGTTATGATTCATTAACAACTTGTTTTGGTTATCTTTTTCTGCACTGGGAATCAAGATGTATATATCCAAATCGAATGATTTCTGAGACACTCTGGTGAGATTTACCCTTTGACTACTGACATGTGAATGGTTTAATTTTAATGCTACAAATGTTTATAGATTGCAGCGTTTGAGAAAGTGAACAAAACTAATTGATATGTTAGAATACAAAGAACGGTTTGCAAGATAACTGCAAATTAGAATAAATAGTAAATTGTTTTGGAATGCAGCTTTGCCGTATGGGTGTGTGAGGGAGGAGATGGGGAGGGGGCATATGTTAAGATGTAAGGACTTCTAATCTGTAAAACGCACCAAACGGATGAGCTTAAAGAACCTGACAAATTTAAACCATAAATTCATTCAGTTTATAAAATGAACATGTCCATTTGACATATATTTAATATGAATGTAACCCAGTTTTCATGGACCTATTTTTTAATTCGTCATACAAACAAGAATTCCTGTAATTAAACACAATTAAGTTTTTTCAAAGCTATCTGAAAGTCCTGAGTATATTCGCCATGTGTGACAAAATTTCTAATTTAGAATGAAATATTTAGTCGCTCTCATCCAAAACAGAGCGGAAGTGGAACTAGCAGAAAATCATTTTGCGAATCAATGTGACTCTAAAACACACTTCCGTGTGTATTTCTAGTGCTATAATAAAAATTGTAATAATTCAAATAATTATTTATTTATAAGCAGATCTAGGTTTGACATTGACCACTAATACATTGGGATACTTTTCAAAAGATAGTTCAGAAGCCGAAGCCCTGTGCTGTATTCATACTGACGATGTTACATTTTCACGCCATCTCAAATTAAATATACTGTGGTTAAATGGTAATTGAGATATAAGGATTACACCACGAAGCACTATTTACGTCCCTAAGCGACATGCCTTGTCATTTGCAAAGTTATTTGAAAGTCTCTCAGGCTAAACAAATTATTATGAGTTATTAATAAGTGTGAACCAGCAATAATATTTTTTAGAATAAAAGTAGTGAGTTTTCAAAGTATTTTAGTAAACTTGACCCACATTTTTAGACAAATCTCAGATTGAATACGCCTGAACTACTCCACGTTATCATTTATTTATACATCTGTATGATTACGTGGAGTAGCCTAGGAGTTTGTGTTTTATATTCATTAAATACAACCCAGGTATGGGTCTTCAATAATATATCATTGTTCAGATTGTTTCACTAAATGTATGTAGATAATATCATAAAAAAGTTATCAAAATTAAAAGAAAACTGCTTACAAAGATTATTTCCGATATAAAAGCACGCTGTACTAAATCCGATTATTATTGCTTATTATTATTATTATCATAATTTATCTAGTGATCTAAATATTAAGCAATAAAGGATCTATAAAGAGCATTAAACAAAACTTGATTTTGATTTTGAAATGAATTGTTATTCTTTGAAACATCATATCTTGATGTATTTTAATTTCTCAGTTGTCGTCAGGATGTACAGGTATGCGACAACACCAATTTATTTTGCGAATCAGTTCAATACAGCAGATAGAGTTGTAGTCATGATGAAGCTTCATCTGATTGAATAAAAGAGTTTTTCATCCCGAACATCAGCATAAAATCACGGCTATGTGTTGATATTTCGTTGACTAAATAATAAACTAACAATACTAACCACTAAATAAGTAATTACTAATGCAGTAAGTATAACGAGAGAAATATATTTTCAGTGGTTTGAATATTAAATTGTCAATGTTGTGTCGACATTCAAGGTAGAAGAACATGATACTAATATCGATAATTGATTTTGTTGATATGAATGATTCATCTGATCAATGCAATAGAAATAATAACTTCTCTCGTTTTTACGTTCAATTCTTGATTGGGTTCTGGTAAGTAATATTTTTCGGAATTAAAATTGCTTGGTCGTATTTTGACAATGGTATGAGTGGTGTTTTAATAACACGGATGCTGTTTTGCCGACTGATGCCTTGTCTTGCCACCCATGTGACATTGTGCTATAATGTTTTATTATATAAAGATTATCCATTTTACACTTATTCTTGTCACTTGCAGACAGTTAAGGGATATTTTGGATGTGTAACTTTAGGAGCGGCAAATTAAAACTTTATTAAATCACATAGTAAGTGAAACTTCATATAATGTTTACAATGGATAGTTACTGACACTGCCTTAAACCGAGAGAGAGTCAAATAATCACCCTTGAACGATAATTTTTAACGCAAATATATTATTCCTGTAATAAATACTATTCTCTGTATGCAAGACTACCGTTCAAAAGACTAGCAACTTTAAACATGGCGAATAAACACACATTGTCTATCAGTTCAACAGCAACTGTCTTTTATACTTATTTTTCATACGCGGTGTACTTGGTGGTGACGACATGCATGTATAACTTCAAGAGTAAATGTGTTCGCATGTTTTGGTTTTTTTTTTTCAATTATACATAGCGCCTAACAGTATTTCCCCTGGAGTCTTAAGGTATGTACTATGCAACTGTACTCTGGCTTAGCATCATCACTTATTTCCACTCTCGTTTCTTTAACGTTGTGAGGTAAGTCAGATGTCAATACAGCATATCTTCAAAGTTGTGGATGCCTTCTTATAAATAAAGTATGATATTTAATCGTTGTGCAGCACATGTATTACGACAAATTATGAATTATTACTGGAATGTAGGATTATGGGAAGGGAGTGGGGGAGGGGGTTGATACTTTCGAGATATGCTTAAAACAAATTCAGTTTCCATCAAACTTATCAAAAACATCAGAAGAATTTCTCACTTATAATTATTATCTATGCTGTTAATCATGTTTTAGTAAATACAAAAATTAGTAAAAATAATCACACGCAGTTGGAAAATTAAACAAAATAATATGCAACAGAGTGATCAAATCTACATACATACATGTTATATTAAATGTGACACTCTTCTCCTCTCTCCATCCTGTCAGAGACCCATCCTGATTCCCACTACACATACATGATTTCCCGTTCAGCGACTTTGGGACGGAGAGAAATGTGGATTGTATGCCGACGCTATTTCCACAGTCCTTGGACCAGGTCAGTGTTGGACTGGGATTTGCATTGCTCATGTGGCAAGTCAAGGTAATTATTTGGTTTGACTCAATGGGTTCTCCAGTCATATAACCTGTCAGACTGAGACCATTCAGAGGAGGATCTGGAAATTAAATAAATGTATATGGCATTAGGTTCTTAATTATGTAGACATTTCTTTGAGTTAGATATTTTTAAAATGGTATTTTTAGTTTCATCAGTAGGAATTTCAAGTTATCTACATTATAGATATGCCTACAGAGGGACAGTCTCATACATCACGAACATTTCAATCATATCAGACAAATACTTTGTCAGTTAAAATATTTACACTCAGTGGAAAAATGTAAACCGTTCAGTAAATTTAATATTGTGATAGATGAACTATTATCCGTGTCACATAAGCAACATGCAAAATATGTTTTAAACAACCTCATCATGAGTGGTATATAAATAACGAATCTGTAGTGTCGTCATAATAATCGTTTTATCGGTTATGTCTTCTGCTTAACATATATTGGTCTGTCTATACAATAATAATAATAATATTAATAATAACACTGTCTTTTTATTCATAATTACGATTTGTGGTGACAGAAATACCTAATACTTATTTGGATTTAAGAATGTTTGGCCAACATTTGGCGAGAGAATTTTATCAGGATTTATCTCTTGTGATTATTGTAATAACTCACTAAATATGGTGATAGGAAACATCACATGACAAGAGTGGTCATTTAACATTATAACAAGTTCAATCAAGAAACAGTTCCACACAAATCGGTAGTTTATCGTTAATCGTATCTTAAACATGATCGTACCTGACAATATTGCATGTTTGTTTACATGACAACTCAGGTTATGTCAAATACAGAATGTAAATAAACACGCTGTTTTTCCTGTCCCATAAATAGTATACTAAAATTATCACAGAATTTCATCTTACCACAAATTATACAGCCTGACTATACAAATGAGACGGGTCTTTGTCACCTACTATCTCGGTTGATAGTGACTTTATTGCCGTTTTGTAACAACGTGAGCACCGCTGATGACATAATTGCGATTTTATCTAATTCGACTAAACGAAGATTGGTGTCAAACCATCAGAACCAGTGTGTAATACGATTTGTATAGCAATGTGTCAGTTGTTGATTACATCTGTTAGTTGCATGGAAGGTAGGGATTGTAAAGTGTTTCATTGAAATTTCTTTTTAAAATGAATGTATAGATACAATTGTGAACAATGTCAGCAAGAAAAAAAATAAAATATATCTCTAAACGATTCTTACATTGAACGTTGAGTGTATAATCCTGTGACTGTACTGGAGTTTCTGTAACTCTGTTGGTGGCTGTACAATACAGAGTAGCCCCGTTATCCTCTGGTGTAGCTGTAAACGACTGGGTCTGAGTTGTGACCTGTGGTGTAGTGGACGCCTGGTTACAGACTGATTGTCCAGTGGTTATATTCCTCACAGCTATCCCCTGTCGCTGAACGTACCACCTGATACATGCCCGGGGTTTGCTAGGAGAGGTGGTACAATTGAAGGTGGTGGAGACATTGGCTAATACACTGACCGGTCTAGAGTCCAGAGTTACACAGGCTACCATCACTGAAAAATGATTTAAATGCATTTGCAAGACTCTTTTGTGATTACAAACTTGTGTTCATTAAAATTAAATTAAAAGGATGAGTGAACCCGTTAAAGCAAAAATGAACATCATTTAATAACACATTTGTGCAACAAGTGTCTTAAATTTACAATATGGTAGTATTGATTGCTGTCGTAAACATTATTCTGACGGGCGCACTGACGCAAAGTGATCCACGGTCCATTGATGCATGGTCAGAATCAATTTCAATATCTTCCTACATGGCAATGGTTATCTTTAGGATCATACATAACATTTTGAGTACTTTGGGGGGAACAGATCATCCTCAGAACATTCTTTCATTTAAAATTCAGACGCAATAAGCTACCATCTGTACACACTTCCTTAATTGTTGCTAGTCAAGTAGAGCATGTTACAGCTGTGATGGAACAAAAAACTTTGTGGCAATCTGTAGCGTATTGTTTTGGCACTTTTATTCTTCGTCTACAATTATCTTAGACCATTTTAGATTAACACCAAATGAATCTGTATCCATTACTAAAATTTTGTTTGGTGTTTATTGGCTATGAGTCAAGCCATTATCATACCTACTCAATTAAATATAAAAAACAATTGAAACTGTAGAATGCATATACTGTCGGGAATTATACCTGATCTACATTTGACATATTAATTATACTCACTATTCAAGCAAAATGTTAGATCTTATATCACGTTTTTGTTCTAATTGCTAATGTTGATCGTTATTGACAAAATATCAAAGAGACAAACGTGTTCCCTAAAATAAACTGTTTTTCGATATTTCGGTATCCTCTGTCTTCTAAGAACGTTTTTATTTAAATATTGTTCTTCACATATCAACTGTATTCAGATTTATTCGTTCGGTCGAGGTTTGTTTCGCTGTTAAGGTTATTTAACTTAAACAACGGCGTGTGTCAAAAGCAAGATGAAACCCACCTTTTTACCCATGCAGATGAAGCGCATGTATGTTGAAGCTTTAACTATATCAGCCTTCAGTTTAACACAATATGTGACGTCTGCTATCATTGTATCATGGTCACTGTTACGTCCGTATCTACGTGACGTTACGCCTGGTTAATACGTAGGCTTAAACCTCTTCACTGTTGAAGTTTTGCTTAGATATACACAGAAGTAAATACAATTTCCGATTTTCGAAACACAGTACACACTGCGTAAGTATTATATGAGTACTCATCATCCGGGACAATTCCTTGCTGTCTTAAAAAATTGCTAGTTACAATTCTTCTATAGATATGTCATATCCTCTCTAATTGGTAAATATTTTTCTGATAGTATTTCTTTTCCTGTGCAATTTTATGCACGATTGGCGCTCGCCATACCTATAACAAACGTTTGCTTTATAGCAAAGCATGCAATTCATGCTGGTCAAAAACGCAAGTTAAAATGAACAGATTTCCTGATATTAACTGTTTCTCTGTCATCTTTAAAATGTCTGGATTAAAAGGTAGCATTTACATTTAAAGCTCTCTCTCTCTCTCTTAGTTTGTTCGGGGAACACATTATGTCAATTCTTATAAACGTGCCAATCCAATAACTGACTAAGTAAAGACGAACACCCTCTTTCATATTATATCGATGAATAGTATGTTGCATGTGTCCACAGTGCTACTTGTATTCGTGCGAGGAAGATTTAATATAAAGCCAAATCATAGCTAAAGCAGTTCAGTATGACTTCTAAATGTAATTATTATGAAGTCTATTATTATGTCGTATGGTATTTATTGCCATACCTTTTATATTGAGAGTGACGTTTTCAGCTATTTGACCTGTGTTAGCAGATCGTACACATCTCCATGCAAACATCTTCATGTCCACTGTGACGTTATGTATGGTCAAGTTGTACACCTCTTCATCATTAACTTTGTCACAGCCTCCAGAAAACCCAACTAATAAGTCTGATGTAAGAGGTAGACTGGGATTACAAGATCTGGTTGTGTAAATAGTCACTACATTGGATTGACTGATAAAGCGACGCCAAAAAAGGTTGTCATTGTTCTCAGCAACTCTGTTTATTTTACACTGAAGAGTAAATGGACGACCAGACACAACATTATCACCAGGTGGTGTGATGGACAGGCTCAGTGTATCTGTGAACAAAGGAATCCCTATTTAAGCTTCATGAAGAAACTATTTAAAGTTCTTCGCATGCAGACACACTTGCAGCTTTCGTTTTTGTGAATATTCTTGACATAGATATCGTGAATTTCTTTAATTCCTTTGGGACTGTGTTTGACATGTCAGCCAAAACTGCACCGATTGAGGTACTTAGACCTGCTACAGAAGATAAAGAAAACGTGGATATCTACAAAGAAAAGTTTGCCCGACACTGTAAATCCAAACGTTTAGGTTTTATACCCAATAATAAAAGCGAAACTGTAAAAACATTTAAACACAATAATGAGTTTATAGCCATACCTAAACACAACGTTTGAATAAGTTAAACGCTTTGTTTGAAACCACAACAATGTGCTTATGTCACTTAAACACTTTTATGGGTCAGTAACACTTTTAAAACGGAATATTGTGTTTATTTGCCTCTGAAATAAACACTTGGTTTAGTTCACATGACAATACCACAACTTAAACCACAACTTGTAGCTAAGACAAGACTTACAAGTTGTGATATAATAATTACAATGAATAATTTTTGTGTCTTTTAGAAAGTGAAGTTTAACAGTATTTTCGTTATTTTGGAATAACACTTTCTTAG
>JARFOD010094266.1:0-17369 GCA_031763545.1 Mopalia muscosa | reverse complement strand
CCGCCCAGGATTTGATGACTCAACTGGTACTTGTGATCCTCATTAATGAATGATAACCAGAGTTACGATCAGATTATGAAAATGGAAATTAATGTATTGTATTACACACAAAGAGTTTACTTATTTATAGAATATGGTTTTTGGGTGGTATTCCCCTTTAAGGTTGCAATTCACATACCAAATGTATCACGGCATTTAGATTACAAAACATTAGTGGACAATTTATTGAACACATAAAAGTCGGTAATTGTAAAAACTTTAAATAACATGGTTAGGAGGGCTCAAACTCTGTATCTCTAGATAAGGCTACATCATATGATAGACGATCAGAGATACAGAACTCTGCATCTATAGCTAGATCCAGGTATCGTCATTATATAGCACATGCTTTACTGTATATCTAGCCTTTTGCCAACCGATCCGCTTTTTCGTTGCCAGGGAGACCAACATGAGCCGGCACCCAGGCGAGACACACTCAATGCCTTCCGAAAATAGATTTGATATAGAATACCCGTTGACCGCTGCCCTATATAACTTTTAAAAGACATCAAGGCACTCAGGGAATTCGTCCAATTTGTACTCAAGGGTATTTCAATTAAATGACGAAATATCCACCTAGAAAGGAAACATCGTAATAAAACCACCCCTGTGATTGCCGGAGATTTGTGGGAGGGACTCCTATACCAGATGAACGTCACCTATCCAACGATTTAGATTGATCACTTCACGTGACTGCATTACAGCGCGGACTACTACCCACATTGACAAGTGGGCGACTTCAGATTGGGGTTAACCCAGACCAAGTAAAGTTTCAGCTAATCTTACGATTTCACAAACAGTTTGGGCCACCGTTTGCATAGGAAATAAACTGTTTCTTTCAGGATCATCGGACCTAGCCCTGTTTACATGACTGGGAGTGCTTCCCCTCCGCACTCAGTCATGTAAACAGGGCTAAACGGACCTATGAGTCAAACTGTTCAAATAGTTTCCCACGCGGCAAGCGTATTGCATCGCAGTTTCATTAAATTTCGTGACTTCAGGATGAGATTTTGCCCGAAACCAATATCAGGGAACTGAAAGAAGCACATCAGTATGGGTTTAATCAAATCACGGTAAGCAAGATTCGGGTCGCCAAACACGAAATACGAATGGCGTACAGTTATCTATTCACTACAGCCCCACCAATTGATTGGTTTGCTTGAGGTTTAATGCCTTACTTAAGGTTATTTTACTCGCATGACGGCGTGCCAACCCAATCGGTGAAGGAAACCACCTCTGACAACAATGTTCCTCTTTAGCTCAGAAAGCACCAGGGCAAGAGTAGGTTCCAGCCAACCACCCGCCCCAGAAATTGATTGTTTGATTGGGTATTGACCTCGACTCGTATTTCACTTCTATGACAGCGGCTTGTCCACTTCACAATGTTATTTACCTTTTAAAAACCACCCCCGCCGTAGCCACATCTTGTGACCCCCTCATATACCCGATGGTGACATTCGGACTCGATCCGGTCCAGCAGCCCCCCTGGCCCCCATTGAAAAATCTACACATTTGACACAACATAACTAGAATGTATAACCAGTGACCAATATTGAGAGTACCAGGGCAAGCAAGTACAAACGCCCTTCAACTCACCACCACAATAACCAATTAATAAAACAATTCAACAAAAAGTAAATAGTCTTTTTTATTGTATGGGTTTGAAAGTCTGGTAAATCATTTGCATAATGTTTTTTTTCCTGGTTTCGCTAAGTAAGCAACATGAACAGTTTAGAATATTTTTATATATATATATATTTTTTTTAGGGAATAAAGATTTTCTATACGTTCCGTTTATACCAGATAATGAAAACGTATATATGATTGGATACATAACTAGAAATAAAACGCACAGATTAATATTAAAGCGATGAAAAAAAAAAAACAACAAAAAAAGAAAATAAAAAAGAAATACTAACCCAAAACAGACAAAACAATAACAAAAAAACATAATTCAAAGGGAAGATAAGTATGAATGAAATCCAAGTAAACTTGACAATGGATAAATGACTGAAGATGTACTTGTTTCTAACTAAACAATTTATACAATTGAAATATGGTTTTAAAAATGCCCAAATCATTTCAACCTTCCAACATCACACATTTGCTAAATACAACCTATTGTCTACAAACGAATGATATTTACATAATAAATGCATCTATCAAAATCCCCCCCACGACTAGAGCTACTTTTCCATATAAAAACCTCAAATAAAGTATATATGACAAGTTGCCTTCTTAAGTATATATTATAACTCATCCATTTAAAGCATGACAGTAAATATTTTCTCAAATTGTCAAAAATTTCTAATATGAAGTATTTTGTTGTTGCATGTTCGACACGGTAGAAAAAATAACCCCAGCTAAATAGAAATCGATGAAAATGTAACTAAAAAATGTATTTATGGTATTGATAGCTTTTTAAAATGTATTCATAGTGAAAATATTTCGGTCCCACTCAATTTGAGCTTAAAATTGGTAAAAAATGGATTTACTCATTTTATAAATGAAATTTATATAGAAGGCACACACATGAATAAATAAATACTAGAGCTTTCGTTAAAAATATTTTCTAAAAAAAAATTTATATCCCCAATATGTATAAGGCCATTTCTAAGGACACATTTCTGCATCTGGACTATTGTATTGCCAATTTAAGAACTATAGTTTTCATATCAATTGTCAGATCTCAAATCATGGGTACCATTAACACAGTATTCGAGAACTTGGCAGCTACACTCGCTACCTGTGACATCTTGGTTTTTTCTTAGACAGGAGATTATTGGTTACTATTAGTCTCACGAATGGTTATACCTCAGATTCTACACGTGAACGGAGATTGTTAAGCTCCTCCCAGATTTCCTCCGGCACATCCTCGTTAACCTGTTCATCCAGGTAACGTTGAATGTCTTTGACCTCCTGCTCCCAGAAATCCTTGGGCAGGTGAAACAGTTCCTCCATGTCAACTTCTTCTTGGAGACCCTCCATTGGGATAGAATTATTTTTGGGAATGTAGCCAATCATGCTCTTTTCTGCGATATCTTCATTGTCCACGCGACGACAAATCCAGTCCAAGACCCTTGAGTTTTCACAGAAGCCAGGCCAAATGAATTTACCATCTTCATTTTTACGGAACCAGTTAACGTGGAAGATTTTGGGCAGCTGGGATCCTGGACGTTTCTTCAGAGACAACCAGTGCTTCATGTAATGACCAAAGTTGTAGCCAAAGAATGGCCTCATAGCAAATGGATCATGCATGATCACTTTCCCTGAAATCAGAAAAGATTGTGTCACAGAAGGCAGAAGACAAATATTAAAAGCTTGACCATATGTGCTGCAGATTCTGAATTTGATTGCTTCATTGGTGTTTTACGCCATGCTTAAGGGTATTGAGCTTATATACGGGTGGTGTATTCCAACAATAATGGACACTGGCACAACCAAGATGTGAAATGTTTCCATAATGTTGGAAAGTTTAATTTCTCTCTATGCTAAGTAAAGACTCGTAACTCTTCAAACAACTGCCCTTAGCCATAGGAAAATTTTGTATTTTATTATTTGGCAACTAATAATATCCTCCACCGACAAAGCTCTTGTCCCTGGGACAACCAGAATGAATGAAACAGTATCAAAAAAATATTTGATACAGTAGTTGTAAACAATGGTTAAGTATGAAACTCAATTTTATATGTGTTGTTCTTGCAGTTAAGATAATTTTAATAATATGAAGATATGCCAGCCCAATTGTTCAAAGATGCTCAAATGGAATAAACAATGATGTTTGATCAGGGTATTTCACTTATTTGACAATGGATTGCCCACTTCACACCATGCCTTGCTTTATTACGGTGAAAACCAGGAAAAAACCTTGTAAAAACCACCCCCTGGAACTGCCGGAGCCACATCGTGTGATTCACTCATATACCTGATGGTCGACAGATGGACTCAATACCATGGACAGTAAATTGGAGTAGGATTGGGAAGCGCACACGCTACCACTAAGCCACGGCCGCAGGACAGCAGTTCATTGAAGAAGGATCAGTAGGCAGACACGCTATCCACCACTTCCACCATTTGAAGAAGCTTTCAATGATTGCCAGACAGAAGAGGACTTTACTTCAATTAACAAGCCATTCTAAAATAAAATCCATAATACTTCCTACGTCAAGACATTGACATCTAAGATACACCTGGTCCGTCTTGTTTTGCACTTTTATTTGCTTGGGACATAGGTCGTCCCAAATATTGGCGAAAATTACTGCGTGATGGCCTGGCATAGCGTATGAGAGTTGTCTTAGTCTCGTCCACTATAGAAACTCTTGCTAGAATACGATTGTTAACAAGCATGCTCACCTTTGTGTTCTGCAGCAGCGGTAGCCTCAGACCTCATGCTGGCTCCAACAAATACACCGTGGTTCCAATCAAATGCTTCATACACTAATGGCACACCTGAAAGATAATAAGATTAATTGATTGGTGTTTAACGTCACACTCAGGAAAGATAAGGAGTTAGTAAAAATAACCACAGTTGATTCATGATGAGAGCCAAGGCAATTGAAATATTATAAATTGGTTTGATTGGGATTTAATGCGTCAAGGATATCTCACTTATGAGAAAGATTGTCAATTCACACAGTTCCGTGATTAAATATGGCGCAAAACAGTGAAGAAATTATGTTAAAACTCGCCCCATGTTTGCCAAAGCCACATGGTGCGACTCCCTTATAAAATTGATGGTCAACAAAAAAAATCCTGTCCACCACACAATAGTACCGTTTATATGGTTCCAAGAAGATTTATTTTTTGGCCCTATTGTTGTCAAAGTAAATTTCAGTCTTCAAAATTAATGACAATCATTTTGCTGGTTGATGTCTAACAGTTAAATAAAGGGATTGTATAGCTCAACAAAAAAGGCACACATTGCATGTAAGCAGATTTAATGTTTCAAGGTTTTCTATGGCTTACAAACCCGACAATCTATTTAAGTGGGGTTTAACATTGTACAAAAGGGTACATGTATTTTATTTATATGAAGTTGTACTGTCGACTTCTCCCTGTCCAACACCTAATTAAGGTGGAATATTAGGAAAACACTCATAAAAACTACCTCTGCAATTGCCGAAGCAAGACCAGGTGGCTCACTGATATACCCAGAGTCAATCCCGAAGGATTAGTTAGTGTAGATGCTAACTAACGGTCCAAGACAAGTTCTTATAAACATCTTCTATTTTAACTACCTTGAGGTCGTCTTCCTCCAAATACAATAGCGGAGATTGGAACACCTGCTGGGTCTTCCCATTGCTCATCCATAATAGGGCACTGTGAGGCAGGAGCACAAAATCTAGAAGAGAATCACAAATATACATTATACTTGGGCCAAACATAAGTGTATCGTGTGAAATGTATTTAAGTTGTCCACTGCAGTCATGAGGCTAGAACCAGGAAACCTATTAAAACCAGGAGGCCTTTTTATTTGTCTGGGGTTTAACCTCGTACTCAAAAAGGTATTTCACTTATATGACGACTGATTCTGGACTCCACACTGTACCTTGCCTTCTTACAGTGGAAAACTGAGGAAACCTTGTAAAAACCACCCCAATGTGGGACTCGCTGATATACCTTATGGTTGTCGGGCGGACTCGATCCAGTGAACGGTATATTAAGGCAGGATTAGTAAGCACTACCTACTACTAAGTCACAGTCACGGGCAAAAACCAGAGGACCCATTTGTTCCTTTGATTGGTATTTTACGCTGTGCTTAAGGGTATTTCACTTATAACGGCAATGTATTCCAACAATAATCGACACTAGATGTATTGAGTTTCCATAATGTTGGAAAGTCTTTTCTCCTGCACCACTTAGTCAGGGGGGTTCTTTGTTGTTGTAGAGAAGGTTTTTTTCACTTATGGGGAGGTTTCATTGTAAAAAGCAGTGCCTTTCTGGGAACTGCTGGGGCCCCCACAGAATTACTGGGTCTCCTAGAATCAAGGCCACTTCAAGAACCATTGGATAATCACGTCAACAAACACAAAAAGCCCCGGGTGACAATACATTTCTTGGCTTAACTGTCATAAGCATGAATTTTTAGTTCTGCATTAGGGTTAACACGAAACCTAACCCTGAACTAAGCCTAACCCTAACAGTAACCATAAACCTGAAATTCATGTCATATGTTACATCACTGACCCATGTTTATGTTACTATTTACTATATTTTCATTAAAAGTATGAGACTAATAGTTTATTTTCTGGTATTTCAGCTGTTTGATTTGGGTTTAATGTCCTACCATATTTGGTGAACAGCTTGTAAAATATCCTCTTTTCAAAGACTTCTTTTTCTCCCTAAGCTCAAATTAAATTTAGGAAAAGAAAAGAGTTAAAAAAAACATCCTCTAACCTGGAGTTGGGGTGAGCAGAGTTCTTCTTGCTATCAGGTGACCAGTCAGAGACACCTAGCCAAGATTTGATGGACACAAACTTGGGCGTTTCATCTTCTAGTCCCTCCCAGAAGAAACCTCCATCACTTGTCTCTGCAACATTGGTGAAGATAGTATTGCTTTTGATGGTCTTCATGGCATTTGGGTTCGTCTTCAACGATGTACCTGAAAACAGATATATATTTGTGTGAAGATGCGGGGCAGAGGCTATAAAAGTCTATGAGAATGTTCAATATGATATTTCGTGCTAAATCCCTGTGCTAGCCCTATATGTTGAGGAAACAGCCTTTGACAACACTGGCTACAATGTCTGATGTCTTAGCATAGTCTTATAGAATGAAACTGCTTTTGAGACTAGAAAACATATGAAAATTGTTAAAACATAGGTAGAATTCAGAATTGTAAAATGGGGAAGAAAAAGACAATTTAAAATTTGACAGTCAAATTGGTTTTGAGGAATTGTTTTTTTTTGCTGGTTTAATTGGGGTTTAACATGGTACTTAAGGGTATTTCACATATATGACGACGTGTCAAGCCAATGGGTGAAGACAACCACCCTGGACACCACTGGCAACAAACCAAGACAAGATGGGACAAACGCAGGACAATAACAGGATGCAATAAGACACCACAAACAGATCCGCTTCCTGTTCCCCTTTTACATGTAGCTCTGAGAGCACCAGGGCAACATGAAGCTCCCTTCAACTGCCCGCTAAGAGGAACTGGTAAGACATGACGACTGTTATGGATGTACAACTTCTGAATATAATTGGGTAACAACCCGTGCCATTGCCGGAGCCACAACATGTGACTCGCTCATATACCTGATGAACTCGAACCTGTGAACGGTAAATCGATAAGGAATTGGAGACACTTTCCATAGGTCATACATTGTAGCACATTGGGAGATACATCTGACCAGTATTCAAGATAATGCTCACTCACCAGGTGCTACTCCAAAGAATCCAGCCTCTGGATTAATTGCTCGTAGCTGTCCATGGTCGTCAAATCTCATCCAGGCTATATCATCACCAACACAGGTAACCTTGTAGCCAGGTAAGGACGGCTCCATCATGGCTAGGTTAGTTTTACCACAAGCACTGGGGAATGCAGCGGCTATGTATTTCTTTTCACCTTTTGGATTTTCAATTCCTAATATCTGAGAGAGAAAAAATACAGTTACAAGTAAGCATTTTTAAGATCTATTTAAACGTATAAGGGGTTTAAAGCCCTATGGGTCAAGGAAATCGCCCTTGACAACAATGATAACAAACAAAGCAACAACAGAATAAAACTGTATCACAAACAGATCGGCTTTATGTGTTCTTAAGCTCGGAGAGCACCAAGGCAACATGAAGTTGCCTCCTAATCCTCCAGGGTTTTGATTGTAAAATCTAGCCTCTGTTACACAATCAAATATCTACCAATTGATTGATTGGGGTTTTACACCGTTCCTAAGAGTATTTCACTTATATGACGACATAGTATTCCAACAACAGGTATGTGCTGAGAATGGTCAGATGGGGTTTTCCCATAGTTATGCGAACACAATTTAAGGACTCATTTATAGGTTTCCCAAATCATTTGCAGTCTTTGTCTACATTTGCACTTGGTCACCTATTTTGACAAATTTTGTCATCCAAAATCATTGAATAGACTGATGGTTTGGCTTACCAACATATGTTCTGCTAGCCAGCCTTCATGTTTGGCCATTATTGATCCGAGACGAAGAGAAAAGCACTTCTTCCCGAGTAAAGAGTTTCCTCCGTAACCGCTACCATAGGAGCAGATTTCATTGGTTTCTGGAATGTGTGCGATGATCGTTCTCTTAGGGTTACATGGCCAGTTATTTACTAACCCCTCTGAAAAATATAAGGTTGAAGATCAGGTTAAAAAACAGGTTAGAAAATTTCAATCCTAGTGCACACTAGATTTGTTTGATTTTTTGGTTTTTAATGTTGTACTCAGATATTTCCCTTATATGATCATGGATTGTCCACTCACAGTAAACCTAGCCTTATTACCGGGGAAAACTCGAAGGAAACCTTGAAAGCAAAAACCACCGCAGCCATTGCAGGATCCAGAACATGTGACTTGCTCATATACCGGATGTTCGAGAGGCGGAGTATCCCGTGAACTGGTGCAGTGTTGATTTGTTTGTTTGATTGTGGTTTAACGTCATACTCAAGGGTATTTCACTTATATGACGACATGCTAGCCCAATGGGTGAAGGAAACCACCCTCGACACCACTGGCAACAAATAAAAAAAGGACGGTACAAATACAGGACAATAACAACAGGACGCAAAACAGACACCACAAACAGATCGGCTTCCTGTTCCCCGTTAGATCTGAGAGCACCAGGGCAACATGAAGCTCCCTCCAAACGTCCGCAGTGCAGTGTTGAAGGAGGGATCAAAAGTGACAAGAGTCTGGCAAAATGTAAACGGTGCATGTATCCACAGGGGCTCAATACAATAAAGACAGTGTATGTAAACAGAAGATAGAAGGGCGGAAACTCTTTGTCACCCCAACCCTTCTTTGTCTACATAGACAGTATGGCATCAAGCCCCTGTGAAAGTATCTACATGTAGGTCATCTGGTCAAAGAATGATGGAAACAATTAAGTGAAAGTGATGGCAGATAATAGTATTTCACTTATTTGGTGGCGATGTATTCCAACAAAAATTGACACAAGCACAACCATGGGGTTTACGGTGTATGCAAGGGTATTTCACTTATATGACGACGTGCTAGCCCAATGGGTGAAGGAAACCACCCTCGACACCACTGGCAGCAAACAAAGACAGGGCGGGACAAATTTGGGACGACAGGAACAGGACATAATACGGACACCACAAACAGACTGGCTTCCTGTTCCGCTTTAGCTCTGAGAGCACCAGGGCAGTATGAAGCTGGATCCAACTGCCCGCCAGAGTAAAGCAATCCTGTTACATTCCATTAACATGGGACAGTATTAATTTCTTGCATGGGTGATTACATTTCTGGTTTTAACCATAGTCTGCCTAGTGACATTTGTTATCTTTGAGCAATTAAATTGGGTTAATCGATAAGGTAAAATATAGGAAATAAAAACGCAAAGCTGTAGCGATAAAACTGTTGTCATGGTCATGAGGGGATAAGATCAGGAAACTACAGACCTAAAGTCTGTTTAGTGCTTGTTCAATAAAAGCAAAGAATACATTTGTAAACATATGTTTATCATGGAATCTTATTATCAAACCAAGTATTATTATTTTTTTTTTTGGCTGGTTTCTCTGGAGGATTTAAGTGCTGTTAATGAGTGAACTGTACAGCGCAAGCCAAAGTGGATATATACATAACACAAGTGCAGAATGTGAAAAATATACAAAACATACCCCCCTAAAAAGTGTGCAGAATTGTGATGAAAACACAAAGCTAAAACCCCAATTCTTCATTGGCGTGTCACCCAAAACTTATCTCCTAAACCAGATGGTTGATAGGTGGTGTAACCTGTGGATCAGACCAGTGCTGTTGGGGAGACGGACAAAGACTGTGCTGTTGGGTAAGACGGGCAGTACAGTGGAAAACCGGGAGAAACATTGCAAAAACCACTCCTGTGCCTGCTGGAGCCACATCAAGTCACCAATGGGCAACAGACGTCCTTGATCCGGTGTACAGTAAGATTAGTAACTCACACGGTACCACTAAGCCATATGGCCGCCACCCCCATTACGACAGCATACCAACACGACAATAATAAGTAGAGTGGCGAACCAGGACAGACAGACACATCCCAATAACAAGGACCCAAAACATAATTTACACCATAAAGAGGTTATTTACGACAACATGTAAACTCAAATACAATATGCTTTCAGTTACTAGATGCTTAATGTTTGTAATAGTGCTTCTATAGGATGAGTGACATTAAGATTTACTCGCTTTGTTGGGTTTGGGGTTTATCACACTCAGGAGGTATTTCACTTACATGAGATTTCCACTTATCCACTTATATTAAAAACTTGGTATTTTAATTCGAGAAAAACGTAATGTAGTCATGTGACATCATCAAGTAACGCTTTAAAGTCCATTTTCAATTTCAATATTTTAATTGAAACAAATTTCAATTAAGTTGCCAAATATATTAAGCACATAATTCAATTGACAGATTTTATAGGTTGGTTACAAACATTAAGCATCTTGAACCGGGTTTCTCTCAGATAAAAAAAAATATATACATCCATTACCTACTGCACCGTTGTTTTTTGATTTCTTAGCTATACATAAACGAAATGAAATGAAATTATAGCAAAATAGGGTAGAAAAAACAAGTTCAGCTATATAAAATATAAATAAATGCAATAACTATTGATAGATATGTGGTTAAAATAAAAAGATGCAAAAAACAAAACAAGATCTGTTCGCTATACACCATGAAGACAAGAAACCAATCATAGATGGAATGGATTGGTTGGTAAAACAAAAAGGAAATAATCAATGTAAAGCAAAATATATGCAAAATATTATTTCTAGAGAGTAAAAAAAAAAAAGAGCAAAAAAAAATATAAAATAAAAAGATATTTACAGAATATGAGAAGCAAGGATGTGGTAGAAAATAAGCAAAGCATATATGAATGAGAAAACCCTAGTTCAGATGATATATTTCTGATTGTGTGTTTGGGGTTTAACGTCTTAAGGTTATTTAAGACGTATATGCCAGGAAGCCAGCTTAATGGGTGAAGGAAGCCACCCTTGACAACTAGCTAGAAAGACAAGACAGACAAAAATAGGTCAAAGAACGAAAGCATCACAAACAAACCGGCTTCTATTAAAAGATCAGAGATGGATTGATTGTTGTTTTACGCAGTTTCACTTTCCCAAGAATAATGAACATTAGTACAACTAAGATTTGTTTTCATAATTAACCTCTAGTGCAATAGCCAGATGACCCTAAGATAACACCAGGGCAGGACGAAACTCTTCCAAAATCATTGAAATGAAAGAGAAAAAAAACTTACTACTTGTGGGGAGCGGAACACCGACTGAATGGAGACATTTGACAAAGTCCCCGTCTCCTAAAGCATCCAAAACATGTGAGCCCATCCTAGTCATTACCCTCATACTGACAACAACATAAGCCGAGTCCGTCAGCTGTATGCCAATCTTAGATAGGGGGGACCCCACAGGACCCATACTGAACGGAATAACAAACATTGTACGACCTGAAATGAGAACATCATAAATTACACATATATCAGAGGGGTATCCAGAGCCAATTTAGTTACGGACAATATTTTACTATTTTTATAAATCCCTGTTAAAAATTAAGATACATGTAAAAATGGATTGTCCTCCCTGATTATGGTCGGAAGAATTTGGGATAGGAACCTGGGAAATTTTTCTTGAAATTGCCATGCATATATATGCTTCTTTGATTGTGCTTAAATGTTATACTTAAGGATATTTTACTGATATGATGACAGATCGTCTACTTCATATTGTTCCTTGCTTAATTACGTTGGAAAACTGTGAGATAGGCTTGGAGGACAGGCAAGAACACAATATGTGTGAAAAAGGATATTAAAGTTATCTCCCTTTAATTCACACAAAGGAGTTTTAAAAAAAAAGGCATCCTGTTCCAAAAAGGTTTCCCCGATGATATATTTCTGTTGCATTTTGAAAAGTTTATTTGATTCGGGATTTATTCTGACTAAATGGGTGAAGGAATTACACTCCTTTTAACAGATTTGTTTGTTTGTTTGATTGGGGTTTTATGTCCTACTCAAGGGTATTTCATTTATATAATTATTGTCCACTTCACATTGCACCTTGCCTTATTAAGGTGGAAAACCGAGAGGAAACCTCGCAAAAACCACTGCTGTGATTTCCGGAGCCACCACTTGTGACTCGCTCATACACTTGACAGACTGACTCGATCCTGTGAATAGTACATCAAAGCCGGATTAGTAAGCGCACATGTTACCACTAAGCCATGGCCCCTTGGAACTAAAGATATGTTACATCCTGGTAGGATTAGTAAGCACACTCACTACCACTAAGCCATGGACCCTTGTGACTGAAGATATGACAACAATATAAGAGTTGTGGGAGAAAATAAAAACCAATCAAGATTCATTTTGGCCCTAAGCTATAAAAGGACTCAGAAAACTCTCCAGCTGCCTGCCTTTTGACAAAGTTTATTTATTTCATTTGGGTTAAACGTCACACTTGAATAATGTCTTGTTTTAAGAGACTTTAACACCCAGTTATAAGAAAAGTGAAGCAAAATTACCATTACCACCCTACTTCTGATTTCTGACTAAGCCCCTGCTCGTACTTAAAGTAATTTCATTCATATGGTGGTGGGCCAGCCTAATAATATAATTTTCTTGGCCTAAAAATGATGTGGCCCTACCTCTCATACTGCCGGGAAATCTCATGTTGAGTTCGGAGTCCAGGTCATCAGGTGCGATCCAGTTACCCAATGTACCTTGGACCCCAGTCTTTGGAATCGGTATGGTATCTCTCTGGTAATATGTGGATATAAAAGTCTTGCTTTCAACTCTAGCAACATCGGACGGGTCTGTGCGTGCCAACCAGCTGAAATGCAAACAAATTGAATATTTGATGTGATTCTCAAAGAAGCTGTACTATAAAAATGTAAACACAAGTTTGTGGTGCTCAAACACCATGCCAGGCCTCAAAATAGGACCACTAATAGGACTATGTGGAAGGTCTATGTCTAATCCTAGATTAGTTGTTTAATCTGTTATTTTCGACTGATCTTGGCTTTGAGCAACCGGCCCCTGGTATGCAGATTTTTTAAATACATAAATGTGCCTTAGTGAAAAATATGGCAAAACTGCTTTAAAACATAAACTACATTGATTATCAGATAACAAAATTGGTAAAAAAAACAGTAGCAAAATGCAAATTTTGATGAAGACTGCAAAAAATTTGGGAAACCTATAAATAGATCCTCCTAAATTAAGTTGGCATAAACCATAGGGAAACCCCATTCTGAGTGTTCTCCCCAACAACACAGGCCTGCATGCTCAAAAGTTTTTTTTCACTTTTTAATAGGATGGGGTATTCTCAAACAATAAGTGCCAAACTAAAATTGCCATAAAACGTGTTTATTTTATTGGGGTATAACGTCGTACTCAAGGGTATTTTACTTTTCCTGGAAAACAGAGATGAAATGTAACCTTTTGCTAAAAAAATTAATATTCCTTCAGTGTTGAATACATAAAGCAAGATATCTATACTCCAAACATGTAACTGCCCTTTATAGCCAGTGGGCACATTTGTGAACACCCAATTGTGCTTTTCGAAACAAACTGAAACTTCAGACTTACCAATTTTCATATTTGTTAAGTTTTTTGATGAGTCCGTCTCGTTGAAGTAGATACAACAACATGTCGTTTTCTTTGTCGGATCCATCGCAGACATGTATGTTTGAAGGCTGGCACAGTTTAGCATTTTCTTCCACATAGTTCCGCACTTCTGGGGTTAATTTGTTCAGGTCTCCATATATCATGTTAAAGGACCTCTTTTGGACTTGATAAATCGGCAGTTTCGAGACATTGTGGATAAAGCCACAGGTCCTGGAAAGACAGAAATGGTAACTTCAATTAAAAAAAATACTGCTTTTTTTTTTTTAAAGTATCCTTTGATTGTTGTTTTATTTATAGGAAAGCTTTGAGTCGGTTACTTGAAAGAGGATTAGCTGCTTAGATATAAAAGCGCTGGAAAGTTAATTTTTAAGTGCTAAGTAAGGACAGCATTGCTACTCTTCAAACTAACTGCCCTTAGCCAGAAGGTGATTCACAATTGAAGTAGACTTAGTTCTTTTCATATCTTTAATCATAATGGTTTAAATTCTTCTATGAAAGTCTTTTTAAAAACAAAAATGAGAACAATTATAGACAGCATTTCCAGGAATTTTAAGGAAACAAGAATTCTTTTTAAGGAAACTCCAGTACTGGAAATCCTTAATTTCATTTTTCTTAAAATGTCTGGGTCTTTATAAACCTGGTATTAGTTGATATTTAAAATGCTAGATATATAATTAACCATATAGAGAACAGCTGAATTATTTATATTTATGATGACAGGACAGACAGCTTTTGTTTGATGATATGTTTTTATTTATAGAGCAGACAGTAATTCAGCAACTGTATTATAATGACCTAAATTGCAATTCAAATTTATACAAGTAACAGGACTGACTTCATTAGCATATTTGTCAATATGTAAAATGTGTATGCTGGCATACTATGGCGAAATTTATTTCCATATTATTATCAATCCCATATATGTATTATTTTTTTAAAAAACATAGCTGAACAAACAGTAAAAGAATATTCTGCAAAAAAAAGATCCTTTTAACTGAAGCCTTTGCCACCACATGCCATTTATTAAACTAAAAATCTTAACTCCTGACTGGAGCACAAATCTACAAAGAAAACGTGAATGCTGTATTTTATGTAAAAAAAACACTCGCAGTTCGGAATCAATGAAACTTTCATTTACATTGACTCACGCCTGGAAAATCACACAGCCATGCGACCCACCTGTTGCATGAAATCCTACGTCTCGTAAGAAATTTAAAAAAAAAAACCTATAATTTTTCAAATTTTTTTCATTATTATTTTTTATAAAACCAACTTCAATATTGCTGTCAAACCGAAAAAAGTTGAAATAATCGAATAAAAGTTTAACGCAAAGTACATGATGTTTAAGATTTTTAAGAAAACTGTATTTGCTGTACATGAATGTAGAATCTGGTGAGAAATTTGTTACCTTAAACTCAGTGGTCATTTTTTCAAGGTGTGCACATTGTAAAGGTAGTTTGATAGGAGGTTGAATGCCATAGTTAACTTTAATATTTCACTTCTATGATGAATGTGTAGGCCTACTCTCCTGGCTTTGCCTAGAGAAACTACCCATGTCAGTGCTAGATTTAATCTTATTATATGCTCCTATTGTCAATTTGCCATAGCCAAATTGTGTCCATTACATGTGTCAGATTTCATATTTTTAGGGTCCAAAAGCTATAACTTTGTAGTTAACCAAAAGTTATACATTTTTCACTTAAATGATGGTGGTGTATTCCAACAATATTTGGCATGATGAAAAGCATCAAATTTATTAAGTAATGTAATAATGTTGGAAAGTTCATCTCCCTGCATCACAAAGCAAAGAAACCAGACAGAAACCCTGTTAAACCATTTAATGCAAGGAATTGCAAAACTGGTTAAGTTATATAAGCTTATTTCCCTATACTAAATGTATTTACAAATACAGATATTAGCACAACCAAGATGTGAAGGCAAGCGTGTCCATAATGTTGGAAAATTAACTTCCCTCAAGTGTGATAAAGCATAAAAGCATTGCTATAATGGATTACTTTGATAGAGTTTCATGAACATGGAATGACCTACTCTCCGATAACGGATTGTCCACTTCACACTGCCTTATTACAGTGGAAAACCAGGAGGAAACCTCGTAAAAACCACCCCCGTGATTGCCGGAGCTACAATTTGTGATTCGCTCATATACCTGATGGCCGAAATGCGGACTCGAACCCGGGATCCTACCAACCTAGGCAATGCCAAGTCCACATATAAGTGGATAACCCTCGAGTACATCTTAACCAACAAATAAACAATATTACACAGATGTATTCACTATCAGTGACAAAAAAAAAAATTACAATAAAAATAACAGGATATTTCAAAGTCAACCAGGCAGAACTTCACTCAAAGCAACTACTTTTATTTAGGATTACATTTCGTTCTACATGTACATATATTGTTGTGTGAATGCACATTAAGATCTTATAAAGCTGATTGCTATTTTGAGAGGATATAAACAGAGAAAACTAGGGCAGATTACATGCAAGTCGGCAACGGTGACATTTGATCACCGTGGGCCCGTTGCTCGAAAGAGTAAATTGCTAACACCAGATTAAATCACTAACAGCGGGCTAGAGACATGTACCGTGATGTACGTCGTACTCAAGGATATTTCACTTATATGACGACGGACACAAATACAGAAAATCACAAATAAATCTGCTTCTCATTACCCTTTAGCTCTGCGAACACCAGGGCAACAGAAAGCAACCTGTTTTCTTGCCTCTTACGATCGACTGAGGAAGCCGAGGGAGTATTCTGCATGGCCATGGCCCACCCGCCCCCTCACAGGGCTAGCGACATGTGTAGACCTACAACATGTTGATTTGACCTGGATGCCACTAACAAAAAAGGACAAGACGGGACAAATTCAAGGCAGTCACAGAAAGTAAAAGACGCCACAAACAGATCAGCTTCATGTTGCCCCTTTAGGTCAACTGGAAGCTCTCTCCCAACCCTCCGTCTATTAAAGCTACAATATACTGTCAAAAGTTAGAGACCATTCTTACACATATTCTCATAATTTACCAGTGAGAGGTCAGAAGGTCACTATATTTTTTATGTAAAAATAATCAGGTTTTAGTGACCATGACCTAATTCTTAGGTGGCACAATAAACTTTAGACTTTGGAATTTTCCTTGTCAGACTAATATATCACTAAACCGATTTGTAATTTATTGCTCATTCTGGCGTTACGTATATATAATACTTAGTTTTGTGCGATGTTGCATAAGGTGTAAAAGAGTGCATAAAAAGTTTGAATGGGGATTGGGAGGGGAGGCATTGGCGAGAGGGGTTAGGGGAAGATGTTGGAATGTGTTTTTGGGGGGACTGTGTTTGGGGAGATGTTGAGGGGGGAGATGTTGAGGGGGGGCTGTTGGGGGATGTTGGGGGGATGTTGAGGGGGGAGATGCTGGGGGGGGGGGCGATGTTGAGGGGGGAGATGTTTGAGGGGGGAGATTTTTGAGGGGGGAGATTTTTTTGGGGGG
>JARFOD010094255.1:0-17370 GCA_031763545.1 Mopalia muscosa | reverse complement strand
TCTGTATTTTTGTCTATCGTCATATAAGTGAAATACCCTTGAGTACGACGTTAAACACCAATCAAACAAACAAACAATCTTTGAGAGGCATTTAGAAGCAGAGATAGCAACATAGCGAGGGATTTTATGGATATACTTCTTCTGGTTTACTATAAATAAATTGTTTTGTTTATAATGTCACAATTACTGCTCAATAAACCAGAAGTTTTATCTCCATAAAATACCTTGTTATATCTGACTATTCTAATGATTGTTGGATTTTTGCACCGAGTATGTTTTTTTTTTTCTTTTCTGTATTGTCTAGTTTGCAGTGTTTGTGTTCAATTTGGCATGTTTGTTGTTCTGTTCTCCAGTGATCGACATAACAATTCTGATGAAAATTTGTATCTTCATCCATCAAGGAAGCCATCAACGTCCTCCTCCTCCTCGTCTGGCCAAACCATATCAAATCACCTGAGTGCTAGCAATCCAGACTTATCCACGACTGGATTAGGGGTGGATGATTTGGGAATGGAATTCCATGAACATGTACTCAAGATCTTCAGGGCTGACCAGTCATTCAAATATCTTCTAGTACATAAGGTAGCTTATATTCACCTCAAGTCTTGTTTTGTATTTTTAACAATTGAGTTGTCTCATTCTATAAAGAAAATCGACAATGTATTTATTGTTTTTAAATAAAACAAACCCTTTTCACAAACCTGCTAGAATATTTGTTGGATGCCTAAAATCGATGTCACTTGATTAATAGATTTATATTGTCTGCTTAGTGAAAACATACATATATACAGAATATAAAAGTCTTAGGTGAAGCTATTTCTTACCAAATATCTTGGCCCATAAAGCCACTTTTTGTGTGCTACATTTTTAAGATAAGACAAATTGATGCTTCTTGTAATATTGAAAAGGACATTTTGTTGAATGAGACTAGATAATTAAGATAATGTTATTATACCTTGTTTGTTTTTTTGTTATATAGGAAACTACTTCCAGAGAAGTTGTGATGTTGGCACTTCGTGAATTTGGAATTACAGATCCAAGCAAGTAAGTGGATCACATATTAATCTTAACTAAAATTTAGGGGTTTTTTAATGAAAATCTGTGGAGGCTTACCTTCTGACAAGTTCTACATTTGTATAAAAAAAATGTAGCTTTCATCTTAACAAATAAGAAAATCAATTAAGGTTATAATTATTTCAGATTTTCTAAAAGGGTTTTATGAAATATGTATGTATTTGTGTTTGCAGTAATTATTCCCTGTGTGAGGTGACAGTAGAAAATGAAAACTTTATAAAACAGAAGAGGTTACCTGATCAATTATCTAATTTACCTGATAGAGTCAGTCTAAATGGCAGGTAAGACAATCAGTGGATATTTCTTGTGTTTAGTTTCGCATTTTAAATGAACCCATGAGTAATGTATAAGCAAAACAAGTTTAAGAGGCTCAATTTTGAGGTCTGTTTTATTTTTTTACATTTATTTTTTTAGCTGTTATTTTAATAAAATTTGTGTATAATTTTGCATTTTAAATGAACCTATGAGTAATGTATAGGCAAAACAAGTTTAAGAGGCTCAATTTTTAGGTCTGTTTTTTTTTAAAGATTTGCGTATATACAACTTACTTTTGGAATGTATTTAGGTATTTTTAAAAGTAAATATTTATAATATTTTTATTGTTCTTAGTTTGAACAGATTCTAATTCAGAAAAAAATATTGATAATATTGTTGTCTATGTTGTAGATATTACTTGAAGAACAATATGAGTACCGAGACGTTGGTACCAGACGAGATGATGGGCGATCTAGTCAAAGACAGTCAGATTAATTTATTACAACTGAACACAGCAGAGCTAGCCTCTCAGCTGACATTAGAAGATTTCAAAGTGTTTAGAGACATTGAGCAAACAGAATACATCGATGACCTTTTTAACCTCGAGTCCAAATACTCCTGTCCAAACCTGATCAAGTTCACAGAGGTAAGGGAGACAACTTTTACTAATAAACAAAATGTTTTTGTTTTCCATTTTTTACCTTTGTAGATCATAATTGAGCAGAACCAAACTGACATTATGTTTTTGCAAAATTTCTTAACAAATATGCGTTTTTGCTTTTTTTCTTCAGTTGGTTAATCGTGAGATGTGGTGGGTAGTTACAGAAGTCTGTAATGAAATTAACCTTGTCAAACGAATGAAACTCATCAAACATTTTATCAAAATTGCACGTAAGTATTCTTGTTATTGTTTCTTGAATACCACACTCTTTCAAAATAAACAATATTTATAGACAAGACATATTTTGGGTATATATGTAAAAATTGATGTACCTTTTACATACAAAAATGTGTTATAAACTATTGTCTTGCTGGAAACATTTAGATTTTTATACATTTATTTATAATTTTTTATTAAATTAAAGCACAGGTTATGTCAGATTTAGATTTTAGAACTTATAATTAAAAAAAACTATGGTGTAAACACTAACAAACCATCTACAAAACAAACAGTGTTTCTTTTATTTGAGGAAACAAAACATCATAATTTTCAGTTGAATTAATTTTTATGAATTTTCAATTTCCAGGGCATTGTAAAGATTGTAAGAACATTAATTCTATGTTTGCCATATTGAGCGGACTGGGACATGGCTCAGTGTCCAGGTTACGAAGCACGTGGGAAAAACTTCCAGGAAAATATTTGAAAATGTTTGAGGTATGAACCAGAATCAGTGTACAACTTTTAATCAGTATTGACATTTGTTGTTTGCTATGAACATGTTATATTGTCTAAGTTTTATCCCAGCTAAGACATTTTTTTTTTATAAATTTGGCAGTAAATAACTACCAAACGTTTTTTTGTGATTATAAATCTTGAAATTTTCAAAAAATATGTAATTAAAAATTTTAGCTGTGTAACACAATTTTTTTAATGTGATTTCTTTAAAATACTTCATAAATGCTGGTGTATTTTTCAGGATTTACAAGATTTCATGGACCCTTCCAGAAACATGTCCAAATACAGGAATCTTGTTGCTAGTGAACACGCACAACCTCCTATGGTATGTCCAAACTAGTTATCATGTCAGGGTATTTCTAACAATACAATTTCTCAATTAAGATCCATTTAAAAAAAAAAAACACTTGTGGCAATTACTTTTCTTATCATGGACTAACTGTTGACTCCAGTTATGAAGGGAGGTTTTATGGTTTGTTCACAGTTTTCAATCAACCATTGACAATGTAAATTGGTAATTTAAGTAAAAGAACCTTGAGTACAACATTCATTTTTTATCATTGTCATTTACCTGATTCAATAATCTACCAACCAATACGGTCAATGTAGAATACAATATATATTGGGCTCTGAGTCAAGATATATTACCTCTCTCAAACTAAAGTCGAGACATGAAAACAATATTTAAAATACTTTTCTTCTTCATATAACTCTCTACATGTATAATGTTGATTGCTTGTACTCTGGCTTAGGGCCATAAGTTTCATACATGTAAATCAATCAGTCAAGAATCATTCCGTTGAAATTTTGAAATATATATTTACTTATTAGTAAGTAGAATAAATATTGTGCATTTTTTTTTAGATTTTCTTATAAATTTTCAGGAAACTATTCTAATAATCGCTATTTTGTTTGCTGCAGCTTCCATTTTTCCCTGTGGTGAAGAAAGATCTCACATTTATTCACCTGTGTAATGATTCCCGAGTGGAAGGATTAGTCAATTTCGAAAAGTTACGCATGATTGCTAAGGAGATTCGTCACATATGTAATATGTGTTCAGCTCGATATGTAAGTATTTTATATTACAATTTGCGGAGGGTTGCAATGGAGCTTCGTTTGTCTTGGTGCTCTCAGAGCTAAAGGGTGATGTGAAGCCGATCTGTTTGTGATGTATCTTTGTATTATGTCCTGTGACTGTACTGTATTTGTCCTGTGTTGTCTTTGTATGTTACCAGGGTGGTTTCCTTCTACCACTGGGCAGGCACATTGTCATGTGAGTGACATAACAATTAGTATGATGTTAAACCCCAATCAATCAAACAATCAATATATTGGAATTTTGTTTTGGTTTTATAAAAGGTAGAAGTAGGACCTGGGGTTAGAAAAATCACATGCATTGCCTTATTAAAATTGACTGAATTCATTCACTTTGTTTGATAGTATCATGAATTGTTTTCTGTCTTATACAACAGATGTACTAATGCTGTTGTCTTTTTTTTTTTGTTATTTTAGGATGTGTCCACAATGTATTTAGGTACTCCAAGTTATTATGAGAGTTCTACTGTGTCTGGGGTTGCTACCATGAAACGCTCAAAGAACCGAAGAGGGTCAACATTACCAAATGCCAAGAAAATGTATGAAGAGGTGAGACTATTTTTTTTGTTAATAATTTTTCAAATATTCTGGATTTACTTTTGTTTTCATTAAAACTGTTTTACATAAAGTGTTTTTAAACAATTTGAACAGCATGGTTATTTCATGTTCATTCACAATGTGGTTTCAGCAAGCACAGGGTGGATTTTATGAGACTCCTTCCTGGTTTTCCACTGAATTAAAACAAGGAATAGGGTGAAATGAACAACCCATATCAGTGGCGTTAAACTACAAACAAACAAATTATATATATATAACATTGAATGGCTTTATGTCAATTTTATGCTGAAAGAACTATTTTCAGACATTGGAAATACAGTAAACTTGATTGTTCAAACATAGAGTATTCTTTCAGTTCGGTCTCATTTAAATTGACTGGAATTGTTTTTTTCAGGCGCTGATGGTACGGAGGGTGAAGTCATATCTGTGTAACATACCGGTGATAGCTGATGAGGAAGAGCTCAAAGAAATGTCCTATAAATGTGAACAGCCTGGTAAGCACCGAAATATTCCTGAATAAAATCAAAATCTCGCCATTCAACGTTTGTCATTTATATAATGACTAAAGACATCTAACAGGTGTTTGTAAGAAAGGGTTCAGTCAAGCTGTCTACTTTCTCCTTGAAATTAAACAACTCTCGGGTTAAGGAGTATATGTTAAAAGCACAGTAATAGTGTATTTATTACTGAAGTAACATTTAATTGTCCAGAACTTCATATTTATGAATGTGGTGGTATTATTAATTAACTATGGAGTATATATTATATATGGAATACAAGTAAATGTAATAAAGTATGGCGAAAAACATGTTATACTCAAACAATTGATCAAAATTTAAATCAAAGTAAATGAATTGTGAAATAATCAAAAACATTTTGTTTTTAGTTATCCGGAAGCGCGACCCCTCCCCTGTTGTTAATGCTATTAACGCACCAGAGAAGCAATGCTCACTTGGACCAAAGTTTGGTAGGTTTTGCATGGTGTCATTTTGATGTCTCCAAACTAAACATAACATTGATAATATCAAGTTATAATTACTGACAAAACATATTTTCCATTTCCTGGTACTATTGCATCCCTATGGCTTACCAATTGCAACGTCAAATTAACTGTTGTCATGGCTTTAAGTTTAGCATGTTGCGAGGAATTATTATTTATATGTAAAGCTTGTGACAAGAATTTTAAGTTTTAATATTTTAATGTTTATATAATATTTATAAGCGGAATGCTGCAATGAATGGCTGTTTTGTCTACCGATTATAATCATTTGTCGGATTATTCCTTTGTAATTTATTATTTTTTTCTTCATTTCAATGTGGACATCTGTGTGCACGAGATGTCGTCAGTGTTGTTACCTTTTGATTTCTCTTTCCCCTTGCTAGGTGCCGCATCCCCTGAGGCTGTCAGAAAGCTCATGTCTCTTACTGACAAAGTTCGTCCTCACAACCCTAAATATCCCATGCCACCTGTTGGCAGTCCTTTCTCTGGGCGGCGCCCCACGTCGCCTCGATACAGTCATTCTCGTCCACTTCCCGTCCACCTTTCCCCAGAAAGCTCCTCTGTGGTTAGTTTGAGTAATATGGGCTTCAGAAAACCCAGCCGAACGGGTAAGCAAACTCCAGTAAATGTGAGCTTCGTGTTGTCTGGGTAGGGTCTCAAGGTGATGGGCTGTAGTCTCCTGGTTATACTGTCCTATATGTCTCCCATGTACTGTGCTTGTTACGTCTTGTCTCTCCAATTTACCTTTGTGCATGCTGAACTTTTACCCATTGTTTTTCTAATATTTTTGTTCATATATGTATTTGTATGTCATTATTTGGAATGCTGCAGAAGTATTTTCTTATTTAAAGAGTGTGTGTTTTTTAAAAGAAAAATCAATGAGTTTAAGCGACGAGCAATTTATAACTAAGAATGTAAACAGTTTTCTTGTGCGATGTGCATTTTTGAATTTTTTATTTGATTTTAAGTTTGGTGCATTTAGATGTTTGTTACACATATACTACAGTTATGACATTTTTTTCTCTTTTTTAATATTGATTATTTGTTCAGAATGCTTAGTAAGAAATCTAATATCAGTACCCTTCCATATTAGCAAATTTTTTCAATGTTTTTCCCTCTCTTATAATTTTAGCATCAATGGGCTCCTCTGAATCAGCCAGTCCAACAAGTAGTGTTAGTAATTACCCACAACACTACGAGACAGATTCAGGTCATGCCAGTATCGGTTCATCAAATTTCGACAGTCGCAGCACAAGCTCCATTGGATCAGCTAATTCTCCTCCTCCCTCAAGGCGTTCTTATCACCCTCCACACCCTGGTGAGTTCTTCAAAGAAGATAATCATTTTTTCTAATGTACAAACCCTTTCTGTATGACTTCTTGATACTAGTACAGTGATCGGAGTGGTGGGCAAAATGATGCTTTTTATTTTTAAAATACACCCTTTTTGTGATGTAAAATTTGTGTGTTAATTCTGTTGAAAACAAAACAGCGTCTTTACCCAACAAACTCCATCACTTCAAGTATAAGAGGTTATACAGAGGTCATCTTGGACTGATCAATAATGGAACCTACTGATAGACTTTGTTACTTTCACCCTATTAAAATGTGGTGGTTGTTTTTAATCCGTTAACATTTCGAGTTTATGGATGCACACACTTTGCATATACTTAAACCAGTTGTTTGACTAGATCTCACATTTAACATTTGTGCTTATTAATATTTGCACTTAGTTTTGGACAAAACATAGAATAGCTTTTTAAATGATATGATTTTTAAAACATTTTTTAACACATCAGAATCTTCAGAGTGCTACTGTAGGACAGATAGTATTTAACATTTCAGCTCAGTAGACTGCTAAGTTATTTTGAAGTATTATTTATTTCACTGCTCAATATCTCAGTATGAGAAGTCAGGTCTAGGGGTTTTAAACTGGTTTAGGACCAGCTAATATTGATCTTTGAATGTTTAAATAAAAGCACATTTAGTTTATAGGCTTTAGCACACAACACTGTTCTGTCGTCAAGCTTTCCAATCTAAAGGAAGTTATGCACATTGTACGACACAAATGTTCGATTGTTCAAAATGATGCACTATGCGCATCTGTCATCATATAAGTGAAATACCCTTGAATGTGACATTAAACCCCAATCAAACAAACACTCTGCATTGTACAAGGCATATGATTTTTAAAGCTAATGTGTTATGCACACTGTATAACACATTTGATTACTTATTCAGACTAATGTTTTGACATAGTTTTAAATATCAAACAGTACAGTACATGTTTAATTGTTAAATCAAGTACATCAATACCAAGAGTCTATTCTAACATTGGAGAAATTCTGTGTAGTCTTTTTCCTAGTCCATAATTTTACAATATAGTTTGGAGGCATTATCTATACAACAATCTTGAAAAATAGTAAAGATTTATAGGTACGTTTGTTTTTCTGATGAGATGGGTACACACTTTAATATTGTAATGCTATGCCTAAATTACATTCAGTTCTTTGATACTGTATAGTGACAATAGGGTAAACTTGTTACTCTGTTACAGCGTATAGCAATGCGTACTGCCTTCCAGCACCTCTACCCCACCCTCAAGTCCGGCCACCTTTGCCTCCGTACCATGTCGTAGTTCAAAACATGCCAGGTGAGCTGGAATCAAATCGTTACAAACCCCATATCAATATCCCGATCCCTTGTTCCTTACTAAAACCACAAATTCATTACAAATGTTGATACCCATTCCTCATCTGATTATTGGGAAATCAAACCCATCACTATTGTCATTCACAAAATTAATCCTCTTGTAATCCCTTGCGTAAAACTTTAATGGACCGGGTATATTTAATCCGCTTGCCCAGCTTTTTGGTGCGGTTCCTCTATAAATTGCTTCACTCACAAGAATTGTCTAAACCTTGTGTTTTGAGTTTTTAAGACACACCTGTTTTTTTCCTGAAATTGAGCTACCTGTGTTCCTGGTGAAAGTTCTCTTATACAGCTTATCCCTCCCTTTGTTAGACACCTCAAAATGCCTGAGTATCTTACATGAACATCCATACTGGGAGAGTTGTGTCAGTGACTTGCAGGGCTGGGATGTGGTGGTGTTCCTACTACTTAACTTTCTCCATAATTATATTAGCATGACCATCACAGTATACACAAAACTAACCTATTTTCTTACTAAAAGGTCCATCACTAACTCTCCTCATTTAGATAGATTTCTAACCAATATCGTTTTAGTATAACACCATAACAGTGACTCAACTCTGCATAGTTTGCTTGATTTACCACTAACTCACAAATCCTATCATATGGTAACATCTCATAGCTGTAGTGTGAACTTTATCATAACAATCTAGTACTATTGATGCCTGCCACTCTTATCTCTTGCCCATCACTCTGAATATCTCCTGCCCATCACTCTGAATATCTCCTGCCCCTTAATTTCTCCTGCCCGTCACTCTTATTATCTCCTGTACATTACTCTCAATATCTCCTGCCCATCACTCTGATTATCTCCTGCCCATCACTCTGATTATCTCCTGCTCATCACTCTGATTATCTCCTGCCCACCCCTCTGATTATCTCCCACCCATCACTCTGATTATCTCCCGCCCATCACTCTGATTATCTCCTGCCCATCACTCTGATTATCTCCTGCCCATCACTCTATCTCTGGTCCATTCTGATTATCTCCTTCCCATCACTCTATCTCTGGTCCACTCAGATTATCTCCTTCCCATCACTCTATCTTCGGTCCATCACTCTAATTATCTCCTGCCCATCTTCAGTCCATCACTCATTTTATGCCAAGGTTATTTCTATGCCCTATGGCTGAATAAGTATCATTCAGCTATCACTCCATTTTAATCTTCTCCCATCACAAAAGTATGTTCCTCTGCCTACCAATTTAGTATCTTCTGCTGCCTATCATTCAAGTATTATCTGCTGTCTATCCCTTTAATATAATATGCTGCCTATCATACAAGTTTTATTTGCTGCATATCACTTTAGCAGTATCTGCTGCCTATCATTCTGGGATTACCCTTGGCCCATCATTCTGGGATTATCCTTGTTCCATCATTCTGGGATTACCCTTGGTCCATCATTCTGGGATTACTCTTGGCCTATCATTCTGGGATAACCCTTGGCCCATCATTCTGGGATTATCCTTGGCCCATCATTCTGGCATTACCCTTGGCCCATCATTCTATTACAGTGTAACTCCCCCCAAGACATAACTATAATTGTCTGCCCATCAGTAAGTTGTTATCACATTCCAATCAGCTTTGTTAGTAGGGTGTTTTGACAAAGATTTACAGAATTTATTGTTTGATATTAAGTTGATAATAGTATGTTGAGTTACATGTAAAACTTTTGTTTCATTTCATTCATAAATTGAAATGGTGGTAAAAACTGATGTTCTAATTGTACTAATGTTCTCTTATGACCATGTACAATAATCTAAATAATCTCATGATCCTAGTGGATTAGGATTACAATGTTGTATTAAGATATTTGTGTTCTGATTAACTGCTAAACTCCCATACAAGGAGAACATTCATATTTCACACCTGTTCTTTAATCTCACCCTGCCTGCTCCCATCCTCTGAATATTGTAGCATGTTTGATTTCATTTCACTTTATTTTCTCATGTTTCAATTCTGTTATCCGAATATGCATGTGAATCTGTCTATGTTTGTGATGTCTTTTTTAAAAGTGACCATGTCGTTTATTACCTCCCTTGACAGCTCATAGCCAGTATTCTCAGCCCGCTCATACACGCCGACCGCCACTACCTGACTACCACATTGCCACTCAAATGGCACAGCTTTCCCGACAGAAACATGGTTGGCAGATGGAGCGTGCCCATTCTCATGAAGGGGTGATAGGTTATTTTGGGGGTGTTGAGGATGAAGAGTATGATGTTACAGAAGAAGATGGTATGTGGCTGAGTGTGACTGGTTTAAGATTTCTTAGTGCATGGGAATGATTTGTCCTTTAACGTTTTATTATATCAGTTAATGCAGCAAGGTTCGTACAAGGTGTTAATATGTACGGACCCTGTATTCAGGGGAAAATTTGGGGCTTCAATTGCCATTGTCATTTCCTGTTCCCTACTCCCTTTATACCCATCCTATAGTTTTTACCCTTTGCTTTACTTAAATTTCCGTCCTTTGTTTTTATGCCAATTTTCTTTGAGTTTTGTCTTTTGAATGCTCCTCGCTGCTTGCTAATAAGCTTAAAATAACAGCTACATACATGTAACTACAGTAAAATTTAACTGGATTGCTACATCTTTGAATGAGCTAATGTAATCTGAAATGCTCTTTTCTGTCCAAATTACGCAATAAACAAAAATCACATTAACCGTGAACTCTTCTTACAGCATGTTAAACCCACCACATCCCTGCATGAGGGATTCAAAATGACCATTTCAAGTTTATTGAATTCTTTTTCCTTTTCTTTTCAGAGGTTGATGAAGAGCAGGTCTCTGCAGTCTGAAGGTGTGGAAATAAATAAATAACAAATTGTGATATTGGATGTTAATAACTCTTCATCCTGAGTGGGAGTCCTGGGTCTGTGTAAGAAACCATTCAACTTCTGGATGGGCCTTGTCTTCACTGGGTTAAGACATGCTTCCTTATAAGGACATTCATATCAGATCTTTCCTGGAATTGGTTCCTCCTCTGTGCCATGGCTGGCTCAAGCAGTACCTCCCTATTAGGAACCATCACCCAGCGTAATCAGTGCTTAGGATCAACCCTACATCCAAATAAGGAACCATGGGAGCAAACATACCTCCCCAAAATATGGGTCTCCATAGTTGGTGTCATGGATCAATCATACCCCTCCATAAGGAAACATGGGTCTCCATAGTTATTACAGTGGAGCAACGATACCTCCCCATAAGGAAACGAAGGATTTCGTAGTGCTATGGATTTCCTCCCAATGAGGAACCATGGGTCTCCATAGTTGGCGTTATGGATCAATCATACCTCTCCATAAGGAAACATGGGTCTCCATAGTCAGTACTTTGACTCTTTTTCCAGGTGATCAATAATACAACCAATTGGGAAGAGCAGAAGTATTGTCATTTTGGAGTCTTGTACAGCCTACATGTTGGACTGTCATATATAATAGTGAGCCAGCAGAAAAGATTAAAAAAACTATATAACTAGTTTGGCAATAAGTTTTAGGCACAGGGGTGACTGAATATCATTGACTTTTACAAGAATATACAAACCTGTAGGAAGTTCCGCACATACATTGGATCCTTTCCTTAAGCACATTTTTGAAAAAAGAATTGGTGTCAATTCTTTATTACAAAGTTGCTTCCTGGATTTGCTTCTGGATTTTCATTGAGGGAAACGGATGACAAGTGTTGGACATACCATGTTGTAGTGGTTGTATGTTGTTTCGTTGTCATGGTCACATATCTACTGATATTATTTTATCAAATGTTTAGGTGCAGGATCAGTTCTTCCTGTGAAGAAGGAAACAGATTCCGGCATTATTGCAGTGATATAAAAACACTTGATAGATAGCATTGGATAAAGACTTCTAGAGGGGAATAGCTGGTTATTCAAAGACTGTTCAATACAGATAAACTGAATGACTTGCAGACAATTATCCTTTGAAATTTGATAGTACCTTACCTCGTCTGTACTATCAGTTTCTATTTAACCAGTGTGATGTATACGGTTTGTAATGCCTAATGAGAGTGACATTAAGTAGTGGGCAGAGTGCATTAATTATCCTCATGTACATTTTGTAACATAGACTTATATCACCTGTATTATACTGTGTTCAAATAACATTACATAATCATCAGTTAGTTTGTACATAAAGAGGACAGACATATATTCAGAATAGTGTTGATGACACTTAATATGTCTCCTTATATTTAAGTAGCCAGGATCTGTCTGTAAAAAATGGCTGACAGTGCTGCATACATTGGTTTCATTGTGACAGGTAACTATCACAGAATGTTGATTTTAACTGAAGCAAAGGGGGTTGGGGGGCTTTGTTGTCTAAAAACCTAGATAAGCTTAACAATAAACATCATGATCATGCCAACACAATGGATGATACCACCATCTTCTCATTGTGACGTCGAATTGACTTAAACAGGACGCTGTAAATTCTCTATAAATCTCCTCAATTGACAAATCTAAGTCTGTTTGACTAGACATTTTTTCTTGAAATTTAATAAAAAATATTAAATTATTTCATAAATCATATTAAAACAGTGGAAAATCCGAGCTTTGCTGAAAACTTAGGTTTCTACTCTAAACTCTCGTACTCAAAACTCAGTTGTATTACAAATTGAGGAACAATTTCGCTTCCTTTCTAATGGCCCTATGGCTACGGGAAATATGTCTCGAGTAGTCTTAATTTTGATGCTGAAAAAACATAAGTCATTGTGTTTCTGAGACAACATTTCATATTCAATGGTAGTGTTTAGTGTGACTTACTACTAGAGTACATTGCCCTCATTTCACTTAAGTACCCTTTTGCCAGCATGAAATACTAATCAGTAAATCAATCAATCAACCATTTCCATCCTTCCGAGTCTCCACCATGAATAAAGATATTTGGGGTCACAATTAAGACCAAGTAAAGGACAGCTGGTTTGTCTTTAAACTTCAGGCATTATAATTTTTTCAACATCCATTAGTGCTAGTCGGCCTCATTCATAGAGTAACTGTTGGTCACAAATGATGGAATTTGCGGATTCAATAATTTTATGCCTCTGTCACATTTTTGGACACTACCTAGAGGAAATCAGGGCAAAAGTCTTCTTATTTCTCTACGTGCTTGTATATAAGTCTGTACGTAATGAGTCTAATGTCTTGTCCCTGCAAAGATCATGGTCTTTTTACAAAAGCAGTTTAAACTCCTCTGTGATTTTAACTATTTTCTAGTCAATGAAAAATGTTAGTTAGAAATTACTTGTGGTTTCAAAACAATATTAGAAAGTAATATATTACTTTTGGAAAATATTATCTTAACCAGCCTGGTGAAAAAATGTAAACTTTCATCAGTTTTTGTATTTTATTAAAGGGACAGACATTTTTAAGTACTTATGACTACTGCTTTATTACATATATCTCCCTTTTAAACTTCGTATCTCGCTATTTTAATGAAACAACTCATAGATAATGACTCATTCAGTGCTATTCATACTAAAATAGTTATATTGGAATACTTAAAACAAAATAGTTAATGTGCCCCTATCTCTTGTGCAGAATAAGGAGTATCTAACAGCTTTCTTAATGGCTAAATTTTCTGTGTAACTAGTGCTTGTTGGACTTTCTTTCTGTGTCACATGAACTTTTAATCACCTGTTTTCATACTTTATGTTTTTTTAGATGCAGACTTGCCAAAATACTTTGCCAATCTCTATTTTATAATGTCTTACGGATAAGTTAAGTTACACTCAATTTTTAGACATTTTTATTTGTTGTTGTTAATACAGTTTTATCATAGCTCTTGGTTTTTATAGGGCAAAGCGTACAAAAAATTTTAGATCTCAGTTTGTATTTTGCTGAATTTTGAACCCATAAGCAAATATTCACAATATTTTTTTTTTTTTTTTGAACGAAAATTGCAGCAGCAGCAATTATGTATGAGTAGCGTTAATTCATTTCAAAGGGAGACAAATCATATCACCCAATTTATCAGAGTGTATACTAAGTTAGTGAAGGCAGCCAGTTGACCAAGATATCAATATTATAATATTAAAGTATGTTTTGTAAATAAGCTTTTAATAACCTAAGATCTTATATGTATGAATAAAATGTTTATAGATATGCTAATTCGTTCTTTATTGAATTTTTACCCTGGTTTGTACGTTATCTTCGGAGAAGGGTTATTTGAGAAAGATTCCTGTGTCCCTGGGCTGTCCCAGCAAAAGGTGTCTTAAAGTGAAGGGGCAACATGAAATGGGGTAGGCTAAGATATAAATCTCTCACTCCTATAAATGGCAGTGCCACCTATGTCCAGGGTTTTTTATTGCCCAAAATCTTATCAAATTCACTGATATTGCCTAAAACTATTTTTAGCACGCCTTCTCTGCACAAAATCTATTAATACTCAATTTTACTAACTTTTCATCGTCGATTAAATAAAACCAACATGTTGGTGGAAATGACCATGGATGAAGTGAGGAAATGTGTGTCATCCTCTGTAAATTCTGAATTTCATAGCTCACCACTGGCCAAAAGGACAATTAAATTTAAGAAAAACTCAATTTGCCCTTATTTTTCATAGGGATATTCCCAATGAAAAAGTGTCTATAAAAACCCCTGTATGTCATTAACTAACTATTCAATTTATTTGCATATTCATACCATCCTAATGTAAGTCAATGGTATAGCGTATAGGTGATTATTTATCTCATGTCAGGACATATTATTTGCCCACCACAAATAGAGGAGGACTTAGAGATGCTCCTTGGCTTCCACCTGTCCGTCCATCACAAATTAACTTCAAACTTGGTATGTAGCTTCCTCCTGTTAAGGCGACGAGTGGGATTGCATTTCACCAAATTCTGTAAACAAAATGGCAGTTATAACATCATTTTAGAATATTTATGCCTGTAGGTGTTGTGAACACAATAAGTAGAGAATGAATTTATGGATTAACTTTTAACTTTGAAGATAGCTTCCTGCCTCACAGAAAATGGCTGTGATGGTATTTGGCTAAGTTCAGTAAAACAAGATGGCCGGAATTGCATTATTTTACAACATTCATATCTGTATATGTTGTGAACAGTGAACACTATAACTCTGTACGAAATTTTATGATTAAACTGAAACTTGAAATATAGTCAACTCATATTAAGACAACATATGGGATTGAATTTCATCAAATTCCGTAGAACAAAATGACTGTCATTGCATAATTTGACAATATACATATCTGTCTGTGTTATGAACATAATTAACTTGGAATTTTGCTTTTTTTAATTTTACTAAAACGACAAATAGGATTGCATTTCACCAAATTACACAAAGCAATATCATTGCCATTGCATAATGTTTCAATATTGATGGCTTGGTGACGTGATAATTTGAGAAAAAAACCACCAATTAACATCAAAACTTATACTGTGCTTTCACTCCTTAAGATGGCGAACTCCCATTTTGGAATGGATATCAACAAGTTCAATTGAACAAAATGGCCGCCATTGCATAGTTTTGTTGTGAGCACAAGGCTTGAGAACAAATTCAAGGACTTATTTCATACTTGGAAAATGGCTTCATCCAGTTAAGACACCAATAGTATGGTATTAATACCATCGATGTGGTTGTATTTCAGTAGGTTTCACAAAAAATATGGCTGACATTCTACATTGCACTAAAAAGGTGATGAACACCATAACTTTTACTCTTTGGCTCATCGAAGAAAAAATGGTTCTTAAACAGAAGAAATAATCTCAAGGAGTTTTTGGTTGGTTGTCAAATAATGTTCAAAATGACTGAAAAAAGCTCTGAATATAAAAAAATATATATTTTTATGTTTTTTAGTTGCCTGTCACTATAAAGTACGACCCTAATCGCCAAAGCTTAAATCCTACAGCAGTTCATCTCCGCTAAACGTGAGTTTTATTCTGAGCTACTCTAGATCTAGGTATTGACAAGGCAGTCTTACGCTTCATTGACTAAGCCACTCCAGATTACAACCATTGGCGACCGAGGTGCACTGCTATGCCCCCAGGTGAAAGACTGGGTATACTACTCCTGTTATGGCGGAAAACAGATCAAGGCAGCATCTGATTGGATAAAAAAGTATTTGGTTAACAACTGACGATCAGTCAACATCCAAACCATCTTCTCTAGCCAGGGGTTTTATTCCGAGCTACTCTACATTGCTGTAATGCAGAGTAGCTCGGAATAGTAACCGTTGGCTAGAGAAGATGGAACCAAACAGCTTTCCCAATTGAGATTACCTGCGTAGGCAGTAAGCTCACTCCATCAGGCTCGGATCTTCCGATTCCGATAGACTACGTTAAAATAGGTTATATAGTTATATTGAAGATTTATTTACTGAAATCTAATATATTGTGTATAGAGTTCGTATTTTGTAATACCAAAGTTTAAAATGGCTACCTGGGAAACAATATTGTAATCCCATGACTTACTAAATCGTTATCAACCATTCAAAAGATTTGTGTAAGATCCCAGTTCCTTACCCTCACTCATTAGTAACCATGTACATTCAAAATATATCTTAGTCTACTGTTTCGCAATACAACTCAGGTGTCTATTTTAATATTCAAACTCAACAATACTGAATATCCGGATATAAATTAAACTTGCACGTGGAAGCCACTGAAATCCGGATGGATAAAAGAGCTTCCAATTCTTATAAGCTACCATATTTCAACTTCCTGATTTTAGATCCGGTTACACCCGCTATTCTCATAAGGTGAAGATCCATTTCGCTAGAAACGCTGGTCACTCAGTCCGCTGGTGTTATTGACCTAGTTAGTACCCCTCATTGGCCTAATGATATCTAAATGTAAATTACATTTCTTCATTTTTTTAGACAAAATTTCAGTAAGTATTGGAATCACAATCAAACAATAACATCTCCATTAATTTATTGAAATATTCAGAACAGAATTATGATACCACACAATTCTTATTTAAAAAAAAAACATACTGTAAAAACAGTATGTAAATAATCTTTATTTTCTAGAGTGCATGAAAGGCAGTAGGCCTAGAGGAATGCAAACTGTTTCGTCATTTTTAATTACGTAGGTAGATAATGGACACTCATTTTATACATCTCGCTACATGATATGTATATCGTTGATGGACTGACGTAATGTGTCCCTGGTGGACTGGTTATGGGTTTCGCGGGCCGTCAATCACATTAAATCACAATCAAAAAATCTTATTTTTGCTATCACCACCATAACAACTGACATAAGAATAAATTACAAATAATTCTGTTTGGGTCACGTAGCATAAGGA
>JARFOD010094244.1:0-17371 GCA_031763545.1 Mopalia muscosa | reverse complement strand
CATATCAATATCAACACCACCTTCACATTAATATCAACACTATTGTTAAATTTAGCACCAACACTACGGTCACACTAATATCACCATATAAAAATGAAGGGGACTTTGGGCAAAATGGCCGTTTATGGACTCGTCAGTCACCGACAAAAAGTTATATGGACCAAAGCAAAGCGGGATTGCGGGCCAAATGGCAGTTTATGGACTGGTCAGTCACCGTCAAAAAAGCTATATGTTATAAATTTTGTGGGTGACTGGCCAGTCCATAAACTGTTACATATGGCCCGCAACCCTATGCATTATTTGTTAATAATTAGAGCAAAAATACACCCCTTAGTCTTAAGATCAAGAAACGATTTGCATGCCAGTGGAACATTTGGAGTCGTTGTAGAATTGGTCCGTCACTCTAAAAACCATATTTGAGTGTAAAAGATTAATGGATAAAACAGTACTGAAACTAAAAAATACTGTCAGTAAAGGGGTAACTAACCCTAAGTCCGATCCCACGAATCAATAAAAAAAAAGTAATAATTTAGAAAAATAGGCTACAAATTAGCATGTTAATTTGCTATTTACATGTGACGGACCAATTCTACAATTAGACCGAACATTTAAATGCTAATCTCGTTTCATAATATCTTACATAGACCATTTCTGACACTTTATGTTTTAACTTACTGTAGAAACAAATAACGGGTTTATAGTGCGAAAATTATTCGGCCTACATTTATTTGTAACAGAATAAAGACCACATAGTGTACATTAAAAAGACTGCCGTTTTTTATTTAATGTTACTCCTATATTTTGTTTAAATGCGTTCCGAAAGATGTATTGTGTAATTTGTATAATGAAAGTGTTTTGTGATTAATGAAAGTAGTTATAGAAAGTGAGACACGCTGTTCAGTACACGTGTACTTCTGCAAAAATGATTAGTTGATTTTGTCGCTATTAATTCGATTTGCACTAAGTAAAAAAATATGATTTGAGCTATACAAATTGACATATTTGCAATCCTGAGTATCCAAGATTCCCTAAGATACACTTATATTAAAATCTGTCTTCAACTGCTAGGCTGAGATTCAACAAGACCTTAATCTTATTGGCTCTGTCCACATTGCAGAAATTCGAAGACGAGAACAAAAGCCGAGTTGAATCGCACAAAAGGTAAATTTTTACATTTTTTTTTAAGATTATTTATTTTCAAATGATTTTTATTCAAAATGGTTGCAACTCGATTATTTTCTCCATTGTAACTCTCGCTGACTGTGCAAAATAAACACTTTTGAACCGTAGACCAGATTAAAAACGCGGTTAATTATTGTGTAAATTTTTTTTGGTGAAATATAAAAGTTGTTAATCAACGCATCACCATATTTATACGTGGAGTTAGACTACACAGGGGATAATCCTACAAACAGATTTGAGTAAAGATCAACTCGAATAGGCTTTGAGTTTAACCTGGTACAATTTTAAACATCATATTGTGTTTTCCCCCATTTTCACCACCCAAGGCCTACCTAGTGTCCAAAACTAAGTAAATTTAGCCTTATAGGTGCTGTTATCTCGCTATATACAAAACCTTTATTTATAGCCTCTGATAAAGGAATGCTAGTTTCTGGAGGGTTTCCAAAATTGGGTTTACTTTTAAACATCCAATTAAATTCCTCTTTTAACTATTTTTAATTTTCCATTTTATGTAAACCTATAAACTGGTATTCACCAGTGTTGCTTATCAAACAGCCAGTTACACGATCGCAGTCTTAAATACGACATCAGCAACTGTACTCTGAATAATAAGGCATAAGCCTTTAAATTTCTTCAGCCACGGCTCTGGTGGAACGCTGTTTGGTTCTGTATGGAACCCTCGCATTAACCCTTCCAAGCGTTTATCCCTTTCTTCTTAAGTCAACGAACAGTTTTTTGTCCTTCTAGTTCCATACAGCACCAGCTTCATTTCGCAAGAACACTCAAATAACCATTTTTTAAAAGAATGTATTATTGAAGCCAAACAAAATTACAGGGTAGACGGTATGGCTAAAACAAATTACGGTAAATAATACTATCGAACAGCGGCGTGAATATCACACTGCACTTTTCTACAGTCCGACTCGGGGCAGCATTTGTTGATGTTGATTACAATACATTTATATCTCACGCACCTGCGAGAGATGATGCCAACCAGCACAACAAGTTCGAGTCCATTGCGAGATACCGGAGTCAATGGTTATAGAACGAATACAAAAAATACATTTGGGGCCTCCGTGGCGAGTGCTATAGAGCGTACGCTCTAGTGACTGTATGCCTCTGGTCCACATATCCCTCTCACCTCTGGGGCCGCGGGTTCGATTCTGCGGACCGAACTTGGGTTGGTATGCCAGCAACCAGCGGAAGGTCGTGGGTTTTCTGGGTTAATGTACTACCCAGTTTTCATCCCAATGATCTGTAATTGGGATTAAATCCTGTTGATCTATAACATCGGATGAATAAATAAATAAATAAATAAAGGACTCCTACATTAAGTGTTCAGGGTACTGATTATACCTAGGTTGTTTTTAATAATCAATGTCACTTAAGACATACTAGTCTGAAATGCGTTGCTAATTGTCTTCTCATACTTGTTTTCCCAGAACTCAGACATTCACCGAGCAAAGAGCACGAACGTCTTCGCCGTAAGTTAGAGCTTGACGTGCGTGAATTGGGTTACTATGTCCAATCACAGGTAAACTCCCCGATGGACAATCTGGGAAAAGTCGACCAGAGTGCGAAGGACACACTGAAGTTAACCATTGCTAACGTAAAAGGATATATACGGTTTGTCTCCTAGTATCCACTTTCCATGTTAATTATACTCTCAAAATATGTTCATTGTTATTAGCAAGATTTCTTTCAATATAGTTGAATACAAAAGTTCAGGCGTTGACACAGCTGCTTTGGTGTTATATTGGCTATATAAATCTGTTTGAATGATTGATAAAAGGCGTGAATGCCGCCACTAATATCGCTGTCTGGATAGCTGATATCTATTTTGATAGCTGATACTATCTGCTGACAAAAAGTGCGGATTGTGCCGCTGAGAAGAGGTCACACAAGGGAAAATTTCTACCAGGTTTTGTTGATTGCGGCGTTTTACATTGCAGTTTTTTTATGTCATATCTAATGCTGTGATAGTTTAACAAATGTGTCAGCAGTCAACCAAAGTGTGTATGTTCATTTAGACTATACCCTGTTCTTGTCATCCCCGATAAAACCAGCGCATTTTATCAGCGGCTGTAATGAAGTGATTTGTACAGTTATAGGCGCCAATTAATGAGTGTAGGCCTATATCGATTAGCTCCTGAAGCCTACGGTTTGGATGACGTAGATGGTATTTGAACCACATGGATTATATTTATAAGACAATATTGCAGGCTCTCCAAGCTTGAAGTAAACCGTGAGCCATATTTCCCTTGCTTTATACAAGCTAAAATCACATCCGGTATTTTTCGTTTAGGCAGTGTTGTTTTGTTATGGGGGATTCGAGTCATGGCGTAATACCTTCAGAGTGACGTCCCTTTGAGCACTATTATCGATTAAAGACAAGTGAGTGCATTTTGCCATGTTTTGGTATGTTATGTTGTTGGAATAGTAACAATTTGAAAGATATATTTTATCTGAAACCGGACAACTCCCAATGTTAACGTTTGGACAGATGGTCCTTCGTTGTGATTAAGTGGCAACGACATTTTTTAAAGTGACGTCACTCTGTCGCAACATCATAATTCGAAACCCTTGTATTGATGAAGCAGTTTCATAAAACTATAGCAATCCGAAATTGTTGATAAAACCTTATTGTTGGAAACGATACGTTTAAATGATGTCAACTATTTTTTTATTGTATGGGTATGTCACATGCAAACGCTTTCATCAGTGTTTGCTGTATAGTTAGAAGTATTATACAGTTGTATATATTATACCATATAGAATGACTCGTCAATGCAGATAACAGTCCACTTTATAGCCATTATTTCGTCAATAACAAAGTTAGATATAGTTTTACACGTCATAGTTGTTAAATAACACTGTTTATCACCATTATTATGTTTTATTGTACACAGGACAGCTATGTCTGATTTAAAAAGTTTCGTAGACCTCGACAAAGATTGGCGAGAAGAAAAATTAACACACATGAGTAAAATGGTTCAAGCTAAAATTTATCAAATAATGGTGAGTATTGACTTGATTCGTACTGCATTTGATGCGCAAAGACTTAAAACCGCGTAATTTCACGAAGGGAAAAACCAGGGGGCTATAAAGGATAAAAATCGACTACAATCGGAGCCTTATAACATATATCAACGAAAAGCTTATTGACCACTTGATGACTATGTAATTTGCCTCAACGGAATATATTTCGATGTAAATCCCAATTGTTTACGGATTGATTTTTACACAACAAATATCAGACTAATCAACATATTTTAAAAACATTGAGGATATAATAGGAACAGTGAGGACAAACACTGTTTTTCTGAAATGAACGCTTTCTGGTCTATGACCTACATTTTTACAGTCACAAATGCACATTCGGATAAACTGTGGTGATACCAATTAATGTATTTATACGGTATCGTAGGAGTTAAAAAGTTGGTTTTACAACCGAAAATATATTTAATTGTTTTTTACTTAATAAATCGCGATTGCGCATTTATTTATGTCGATCATCTTGGAGCAAAGTTTTAGCGTTTGATGATTCAGGTGTTCTCACTTGTTTTTTGGGGGACCAATATGAGAGCTCTGCGTCGGCAAAAATGGTGTGAACTCAAATATTGTCCGAAAAGTAGTCTCATGTTATTATATTATTTATCTTGTTACATTTTTCGCCGAAGGTACTGCTGGTTAAATGGCGGAAATGGTTCTTATGTTTACATAAAATTACACCCCATTACGTCGACCTTTTGTCCCGGTACTACTTTCCTACTATTCTATGTCCTCTTATTTTGCTGTGGAAATCTGCCTCTTGTCTCTTCATTCGATGACAAATGTCCAGTCACTTTGCAATAAGTCCGTGTCGCATTCTGATTCCCGCCTTAACTCAAGCTACCATAAAGTTTCAGTATTCGCCAGCGCAGAAGGAACAGTTTTGTAAGATTGTTTTACAGCGCGTATTAATACAAAATAAAAAAGAAGGCGTGGCATAACTAAATTTGCGATTGTAAGTTTTAGGTTTTACGAACCGGAAAGGAACCGAACAGCCAATCAGATCGCAGATACAACTTTATTGGATTACAATGACACTTTTATTTACACACCTGTATTCAAGTCTCTCTTTGAAGTATCATTTTTATGTGGGTTTAATTATAGTTTTGAGTACAAAAGGATTATGTCCAGTAAATGGAAAATCATCCTGTCGCTATTTCACATTTTATTTACAGAATCCCCAAAATTGTCAGGAGAAGGCTAAGATCTTTTGTGATTTAACCTGGCGTTGTGGTTTCGGATGCGAAAGTCACCACGTAGTTCACTGTTTAAACACAGCAATATACTACGGGAGACCACTCGTGTTGGATTCTTCGGCATCTCGATATTCACGGAGCGCCTGGAAAAATACTTTCAAACCCATCAGCGAGACTTGTCAAAATGTCACCTTTAACGGTATGACTCTTAGATCAGTTAAATATCCAGCAAGTATTTATATTACTATATTCTGACATTGTTTTTTTGTTTAACCTGAAGAAGCAGGTCAACCAAACGAAGCACTACATTTGAAGCTAACCGTTTTCAGATTTAAAAAAAAAATCACGCCGGAAGACTGGCCAATCAACGCATTACTTGATTTGTGGAAACGAGGTGCAAATTAAGTTTAACGTTAATCCAATCTATTCAAAATGCCTGGAGTTCACTCCTTAACTCTATGACAGCGGTTCGGCATTAGTACCCCTAAGACAAAAGCATTATTTGAAAGGGTAGACTAATTAATTCATTTAGAAGCATTAGCCTGATTGTGAAAAAAGAAATTGTAATGTATACTAAGTCGATTTATTTGACAAATGTGCTCATATAGGGCTTACCATGTGGTTTTTTCTATTTGTTTTGTTTGTTAGGAAAATATGATTTACGAATTCCAATCATTGGTTATTGGGGGAAGCGTAGCAGTAAGCATTTGCCCTTAGCATTCCCAGAAGAGCTAGCCAACGACCTCATACATATTCACGGTAACCCAGCTGTCTGGTGGATTGGTCAATTGCTAACGTACGTGTGGAGGCCTCAACCTGCCCTCAGCCAACATATCAGCGACGTCAAAGCGAAGTTGGGTTTCAAGACACCTATAGTTGGGTAAACTAAATCCAGATTTTATCAACAACATATTGTCGTGCAGGTTTTCATTATGTTCACTGCTAATACTCTACCTTATCGCGTTTCCCTGTTCCTCCAATTGTGTTTTGTTTCTTACAATGACAACCGTTAATTTGTCAAAACATGCAGTTATTTCACCTTCTTTCAGACTATACATATTAACTGTATCGAAGTATTGAAGTACTTCTGCTTTTGAAAATATTATTTATTATAAGTTGTATCGAAATAAAATATTTGTGCTAAGGCTTTACAAATTTGACTGAGAGGGGAGCATCCTTTCCATTGAGCGAGGCTGGTGATCTTGAATTAAGATAAATTCGCTGAATTACTGTTCCTAGTTTTTGTTTTTGTTCATTTGAAATTGATCTAACCAATGGAATTGAACATACTTCTTGTCCTTCTTTGGCATAAAATTATGTTCCGGCATATTTCCATTGACATTGACGGTTGTACCCTTAGCTTCAACTTGTATTCCCTAATAGCGGTACAATTGACCTTTGAACTTTGAGTGGAAGCAGAAGCTGTTTCCTCGGTGACCTTGACCTAAAATAAATATGTTTCAAAGGTTCGGATTGATTTTGTATTTTCTCTTTTCGGTGTCAGTGTCCTTTGAATTTGACCAGAAAAAAATACTCCCTTGCCTTTGGGCTACCACAAATGAAACATGATTCATGAAAATAATGGTCAGCTTGTTTGCAGCATTTCTTACATTCCTTTCCATCTCATTTCTCTTGACCTCGGCCTTGACCTTTGACTCTATTTTGAAATCGATGTGTTTCTGATCTTTCTCAAAGACCAGAGTTATACGACGTTTCATGGAAGTGGTCACTGGCTTAAGATAACCCTTTCCCGCAAGGAAATCTAACTTTTGACTATTATGATGACCTTGTCCAGTGACCTTTGGCGATGGAAATGGTTCCTTTTGTACCTTTTTTCATAGAAAGCATATGTACATTCCAATCAGACGCATTCTAAAATTGGTAAATCAAATCCAATGATGTTCCCTACAGCCGTATGTATTTGTGCACTTATTTAAGACAACCACCATTACAGCAAAAATATTTAAAACAATTAAATTTTAAATCAAATCGGCGAAAAACAAAATGGACTAGGATTTTATATCTTGGTATCAGTGAAATAAGACAATCGTCAGATACGGTAGAGATGCGCAGTGATTAGTTAGCTGTAGCATTGAATAAAATTTGACAAAATCAAATAAAGCCTGTGGAATAAATTAAATAAAAAATGTATGGACTATAATACGAGGTTTTCTGGCTATGACGTTACGACATCAAAGTGACGTCCCTTTGCGAAATGACGTTGCCACTTTATGGCATGGTAGGGCATTCTGTTTATACTTTAACATTGTGGGTTGTTTATTTTCAGGAAAATATAGCTTCAAAATTGTAACTTTTGCAAAAGAATTATACTTTAAACCATGGGAAAAGGAAATCAATATAGTTTTATGAATGTTTACGTGTTAATCTGCAATATTCCCTATACCGCCCATGTCAAAATAGTGGAATAGCCCTCCATTGCCGTAAACTGATGACGTTATTTAGAAAAGGGACGTAACCCCCGTATTGCATGTACTTAACAAGAATAAATAATAATAATTATAATTCTTTGAACGGGATCAAGTTTACATTTAATCACAACTATTGTTTGCTTAAAGGGAAAGACCAACGATTTTAGACCTCAACTTATTATTTTTAATGAATATGTTCAAAGGCAAACAACTGTAAATCACTTGCAATTATACGGAAGTGACGTCAACATTCGCAGCGATAGTAGTTCTATCGTCTACTAATGGCTGTCTCCCTAGTGGTTGCATCTGATGGCCCTCTCACACAAAACCGAAAGCAAGTGCCCAGTGAAACAACAACAACGACAACAACAACCAGCCGCTGGTAGGCCTACATATATATATACTCTATCTCATTCTGGTATACTTAAATCGGATTATTTAAACCACATGTCAGCTGAACCGTCCAAACTCATGTGTTTTTCAAAGGGTTATTTTAATAATTATGTATATATAGCAGATTGACATATTGCGCTTAGGTGTCCAAGCTTGACGTACGTCGTTTTGTGACAGAACGGTGTCAACCACAAGCAAACAGCCACAGAAGTGATCATTTGGTTTTGCGAACGCTGACGTCACTTCCGTATTTTAAATTAAATACTTAACTGTTATGCTTAATCAACTGCAAGTGAGTTACAGTTGTTTGTCTTTGAAAATATTTATTAAAAGTAATAAGTTTAGGCCTAAAATCGTTGATCTTTTCCATTAAAAGAAGATAATTGGGTTATTTCTGTGGATGAATAGATATAAATAATGTGTCCATAACCGTGGTATAACGATCGCCCATATTACCACACTCTGATCTTCTCTGTGTAAAATGATGGTACTCCATGCAGGGTAAGAGGAACTATTATTTGTTTATAAACACATAGTAATTTGAGACAGTTCGAATCATTGTGTTGAGGCTGGATATAAATACCAATGGCCTAAATGTGTCAATAATTTAATACATCCTACATGGAGTAATAAATACACTATGTTGACGCATTATTTTCGTTATATTGGGATAACACTTTCTTAGTTAGAACATATACCTGCTCAGAAAATTTTGAAGGTTGAAACCCGTCCGGGAATCGAACACACGACCCTCAGAGTTACAGGCTACCTGGACCACTCAGCCACCCGGCCTTCTACGAAATTAGATGGTTTATAGTGAGCTGGAGTCTAGATAGCGTACATTCACCATCCCAAAATAACAGAAATACTGTTAATCTTCACTTTCTAAAACACACAAATTATTTATGTTGACGCATGTAATTCGTGTATATCTTCTAATTTTCCAGAGTACATGTCAGACGGACCGACAAATTAGCCCGTGACGCAAAGTTACATCCCATTGAGCGATATATGGAGTTCGTTGAAGAATATTACAATGAACGTGATCTAAAGGAGAAAGTTGAAAAGAGACGAGTTTTCCTGGCGACGGACGAACCTAAAGTAGTAGAAAGAGCCAGGAAATTGTACGTTAAATCTACACTGATGCTGGCATTAACTGGGGGTTCACCATTGCTTTTGAACTGTCAAACACGTATATTTCAATAATGTGGTAACCATGTTCAAATATTAAATATCAAACCGACTGTATTGTTGCAGTGTAATTTGTGTGCTACTTTATCGGATTTTTCCTTTAATCAGTTTACTAATTACGCAGGGGACAAGAGTGGCTCTATCACTAGTAACAATATATCATAACAGACTATTGTAATAACAGATGTTACATAAACATTTTCGAATATATATATATCTAGCTCTAAAGTTCTTTAGAGGACCATGTTGAGGTTCAGTGGTAAGTGTGTTGGCTTACCGAGCCGCCTTGGGTGTACAGCTCGCAGGTTCAAGGACCCCTGTCATCCAGAGTAGTCATACAATTTGGCTCCCGCAATCGTGCAGGTTTAATTTTAAAACCTTTCCTGCCCTTTTCTCGCCTTATCCAAGTAGGATAGATTGTGACGTAAGCAACACAGTGTCAAAGTGAAACATTTTAAGCACGGTGTTAAACACCAACGAAACTAACACACTAACGAGCCGAATGTCGCTCACTAACTCCTAACCAGCAAGAAATACAAATTTGAATTCAATAGGGCTTAATTGAAATTGTCCTTCTGCACAATAAATAAATAAATAAATACCGGTATATATACTATTCCGAATTGGATGACATTTTGTGGTCGTGGTAACGCGAACCTGTGTAGCTTGTCCGAGTATCAATAGACCCGAGTTTGCATCCCAGAGGAGGCTAGCAGAATTTTCGTTTAATACGCGAAACTGATGTACATGACCGGAAGCAACTTATTCGCGAGGGATATGGGTTAAATAAGTGTCCAGACTGTAATCCAACGTTTAATGAAATCTTCAAAGCATGTGTTTTGTTTTCAGCAATTAACATTTAACATCTACCGCAGTTATTTGATTACTTTATTGTCACATTATTAATCGTAATGTCAATAATGTCCATGCATATGAAGAACTCGTCCTGCTACTATTCCAAAATTTTTGATCGCCAAGTATAAGCTATCTTTTTTTATCTGTTAATTATTGTATTATTCACTTCTGTATGTGATTACATTTGAATTAAAATCCAACAGATTTGTTAAAATTCTAATGTATGCAATGGACGCCAGTGACCAGGAATATTTGGCATTTCGATATCTAACAGTAATTGGCGAAATTAAGCGGTGAGAACGTCCGTTCAGCATAGGAGTTCGGTTCTCATTTTCGTTTCGTTTCAAACAATATGCAATGTAAACACTTTAAAATTTGTCGTTCAATTCATGCCTTTCATTTCTCCCGCCCGTTTAATCAAAGACTGAGAAGGCACTGTAAAAAATACAATCGAAATATTATTTTTTGCAGTTTTAAAAGGAATATTGAAACTATTTATTCAGCCCATGGACTCCTATATCTTAAAAAATATATCCTCTTTGTCTCTTACAAATAAACTAATTTTTTTTTTTTCTAAATTTTTTTTCATAATCAGCAACATCATCACCTGCTACAGAAAAATTCACAAAAATTATTAAATTTGTCCCAGTTTTAACAAGGCAGCCAGAAAATATCCAACAGTTTTTTTAAATTTATACATGTAGTAGTAATTATGGGTGCGGCCCAAACGGAAAAAAATGCAGAAATTCTCCCACTTTAAGCACATAATGTACCCTACCCGTTCGGTATTTGGGGACGTGTTTTGTCCATTCAGCAAAAATAGTTTCACACTAAAAATTGCAAACGAAAATTATGGCGGTCAATTGAAATTTTTGCTTCATTAATCTCCAACAGCACCAATGCAAGGTATTGACCAAATTTTCAACATTCCATTTGTCGAAAGCTTTTGAAGAAATTAGATTTGTAAGAACAGAACGTTGTTCTTACATTTCGTGTTTAATGGACACGTAGTAATTTTCTCTTCGTTAATATTCATGTTGTATTCGTTGGTTCGAGACATTAATGCTAGGTTTTACAGTCGAAAATTAAGTTTTACCGGCGACGCGTAAGCGATTAGAATACGGCTTGTTCTGGGTCAAAGGCATTCGTTTCTTTTATGGCATTCACTACGCAACACAGAGGGTATGTCATTTTCTGTCACGGTTGAAATAACGTTCTTCTATTCCACGTCATGTTTAGAAAATCGTCATTCCGATCTGAATTCGCTAGGTTTGAAATTGCCATAGATAATATTTACAATGAACCCAGATCTAGGGCCCGTTCCACAAAGCGATGTTAGCCTAAGTTCATCTTAATTGTCATGGCGACCAGTACTGAAGGTATTGTGTCGTCATTTTTATTAAGATCAACTTGAGCTAAGACCGCTTTGTGGAACAATAACCTGTATTACAAATTTAAATTTTATATAAAAATGAAAAGAATATTACACTGCAATGTCATATACATAGTCAGTTCTAGGTCTTTTGCCATTTCGGGCGAAGAAGGTAGTGGTAAAAATCAAGGCGTGTGTATTCACTTCAAATGTTTCAATAGACAGTGTCGTTTATTTCCATTTCAGATACCCTCACTACGAGATTATCAACCGTCTGACGGTCACACAATCAGCGGCAAAGACTAAACGCTATAACATGCAATCGTTTCTTGGAGTGATCACAGATATTGATCTTCTAGCGCATTCCGATTTCCTGGTTTGCACATTCTCATCAAATGTAGGTATACATGTGGCTATATCATTTACTGTCTTAGTTTGATGCTATACATATTCGATGTTAAATTATAATACAACAGAGACTGAGTTAGTAAACGAATCCATAGATATCGACCTATACTTATAAGAGGAACAGTGACCGTGTCTCAAGTTTTGATCCCACACCCTTTAGTAAACTTAACAGTTATAATAAAAAAAAGGGATATTTGTATGGAACGATTAGCTATTCATTCAGAAGAATATAGAAAAACAGGTTTCAATTATTGTGGGAATACAACACCCTCTGAAATGTGATTACCCTTTATATAAGCAATTAAGGGTACATACATCGGTAATCAATCGATCCACCGACTAATGTGTTTGGTTTTATTTATGCAAACCTTTTCGAATTTGTAAAGTATAGACCTATCAGCAGGATCGAATTATTGAATGATATACAAATGTATTGCCTCGACAAAAAGATCTGTCCCTATTTACGCTAAAGTGTTGTTGTTGTTTACCTTCAGGTCGGCAGAGCTGCTTTTGAATTGATGCATGCAGTACATGGTGACGCCTCGCAAAACGCCATCTCCCTTGATCTCCGGTATTATTTCCACGGACAGAAAGACCATGTGTTCAGAGCCACCCAAAAGCATGTACCTCACACTCAGGAAGAAATCGCTTTAAATCCGGGAGATGAAGTCATGGTCGATATGATTAACCATATGCAGGGCGGTTATTCTCTAGGTTTGAATAAAATGTCAAAAAAAGAGGGACTTTACCCGTTTTATAAAGTAGAAGACATTGTCAGGACAGCAAACTATTCTGTGAAATTTCTCGAAACCTGACCCGTAACCAATAATGTAATTATATATTTATGACCTGGCATTATAAAAAAAAAGTATGACGGGCAGACAAATTTGCTTACATGCCTTCTTCGTTGACATGAAACTAAAATCCCCAGCGAAAAATATGTTGCAAATAGAGCAGATCAGAATCTATAAATCATCTGCATATCGGAGCATATAAGTCACAGTGCTAATTCAACTGGGACCATATTGTCCAAATACTGCGAATCTGGAACTATAAATCTGTATATGGAAGCGACTAGAGAACAATCCACAGTTCTTAATTAACTGGGACCATATGCTCCATATTCTGCGGAAAATATACTTGTATCTGCTCATCGAATCAAATACAGGTAGCAAATAACAATGATGAGTTTTCTTAGACCATATGTTCTATATACTGCGGAAACTATAGGGGCCTACATCTGCTGATCCAATCAAACCCAGGTAACAAATGACAACGATGAGTTATCTTAGACCATATGTTCTATCATCTTCTCTAGCCAAGAGTTACTATTCCGAGCTACTCTGCATTTGAACCCTTGGCAGATAATTAATGTACAATGAGAGTTTCATCTACGCCATCTGGCGTATAAAACGATCAATGTTCTAGCTCACTCCGCGGTTAGTAATTACATTCGCCACCAAATTCACTAGCCAAAATTCAATAGCTGAACATCTGATTGGATGCGTAGAAGTTCCTACGCATCCAATCAATTGCTTGAAAGCCGAGTCCCATTATATAGGACTTATTCGCCAAGGGTTCAAATGCAGAGTAGCTCGGAATAGTAACCCTTGGCTAGAGAAGATGATGTTCTATATACTGCGGAAACTATAGGGGCCTACATCTGCTGATCGAATCAAACACAGGTAACACATGGCAATGATGACTTCTCTTGGACCATATGCTCCAGTTACTGCGGATCAGAAACTATATAACAGCATGTCGAAGCAACTATGTTATGAACCTCAATGATTTGTTGATTTATTTTTATTGATTTATTCGTCTGATATTGGATCAACAGGATTGAATCCCAATTACAGATCATTGGCAAGCCTAATGGTGGGAGGAAAACTGGGTAGGAAAGTTCACTTGCACCATTGGCCCTATGTGCCAGATACACGAATGTTGGTCATGTGACAAATCACGTGGACGGATACAGGGAACTTACTGTTACACTGATGCTCTCTGGGTAAAAGGAAAACACTGTATGGATTGCTGCTTCTCATTTATCATTTTTAAGTTGCCATCCATAAATGAGAAGTTGCCATTAATTTAGTTTATTGTCTTTTAGTAAATCAACTTCTAAATGCCATTCAAAGATGTCTTCACTAAACCAATCTTCCGTCTTCTCACAAATACTATATACACTGGTATTCGCTTTGTTTAAATTTTGCTAGATTTTAAAATCCCGTTTTAGACTATTTGGGCAGATATGTTTTCGATACGTTTTGTTGTTTTTATCTGGTCGAAGAGATTTTCTGATTTACTTATTGCATGTAATCCAACATTTACTTCATGTCATAGCCGCTTCGACGCTTATTTTGATTGGTCGAAATCATGTCATATTAGGTTAATATCCTTAAGTTTGGGTTAAATCGCCAAATAAACATCCAAGATCTCTTACTTGGCGAAGTATCCCAATAATTGTAATAAAAAATGCAGATTAAATGATTTATTATTTGGAAACGTTTTTCGAGTCATTGTGACATTATATCTGCTATTTGTAACAGTAAAGAAGTGTTTTACGTTGACAACTGTGTCTTACTTTTCCTCTCGTCTAACGCAAATATCATATCCAAAGCGTAAGAAAGAATCCTGGAAAAAGTTTCGGGATGGTTAACTCGTAATCAAATTCATCTTAATTTAAATAAGAGCTCATGGACTTTTTTGGAACACAACATCGGTTAAAAAATTTTACATTTTTGACAAATAATGGGAGTGAAGTCGAGAAAGTTTATAATTACAAATACAAGGTATAACATTCGTCCCTCTGAGCGGTCCTCTGAGGTCAGAAAATGCGTGATAGTGGAGCTTTTACATGACGTCAAACACATCATTGCATTGTGACGTTACTAAAAAAAAGTCTATGAATGTTGACCGTTTTGATGTCATTGGACCGCATTCAATGCCGCCCCTTTTTGGAACATTACGAGACTCCCATTGTTGATTACAGTGGTATTCATCTAAAGCTTGGAAATCACCCAAATGATCACTGTATTTATATTTAGCATACAGCTAGTCTTCCATATGGCCTAGGGACAACACAACTTCTGTACCATGAACATGTCTCTTTTCTTTATTTGAAGAGGAATATTGTTTTAATTACCTAATCTCCTTTTTTCATTGCACTGTTTTCTTTTTCTAATTCGAAAATTCGCTCTTTAATTGTTCACATATTTCTTAGAATACCTCGATCATTTCTGACATTAAATGGCCCATTTCAACACGTATTGTTCATTTGGTCATGCTATTCTTAACATTAAACAAAATGTTTAACAAAATATAGCTCGCTTGAGATTTTTGGTTTCATAGGCTTATATTTGCCCAGTATACACAATTACGGTTTTCTGCGATATCGTGTACTGACGTTGCGCTTCTGGTTTTTGGTTTAGTGTCTTGCTTTACGTTATTTGTTATCTCAAACTAGCATCATTCGATACTGATATCGACATGTTTTTTCCCGTTTTTCGTTTACTAAATATCAATTTGCCGTTGAAGTTTATATGGCCCGAGAGCTGAAGCACACCGCATTGAACTTTGCCTGTTTTAGCTGAGCCGCGCATTCATTTAATTTCTATAGCACGGATCCATTCTGGTCGAAAATACACGATAAAGCAGCTATGTTCGAACTGAAAAAAACCCTTTCAGCTAAGGGATGCTGACATATGAGTCCATTAGGCAACCACAACCTTCTTGTGTTGTTTATAGGCGGTATAATCGACTCAATCAGGTCAACTTTCGTCGGTTTGATGACTGGTATTCGGTCATCCTGCCATTGCCATTATCACAAAGTGACCGACAACATTTTTGAAGCTCCTGCGGAAAAGGTACGAGACAACCATAATCACTCGCAACAACTGTCAAACTGAAGACGAAGGGAAGACATCCATCTTTTAGAAAGCGTAAAAGCTTATAACATTACCGCTTGCAAGGCGGGGTTGTTCATTTATGCGTAAAACTGATATACGTCAGGTTGCGGGGGTCCCCTAGTGTTTTCTAAATAGCTTTGTGAAAATGGCTGACAAAGACGTATTTTATATGCTAAGCTACACTATTTTGTGGATTCATAAGCTAAAAGGTATGTAGTCAAGGAACTATACATTCTTCATTTGGGCTAGTCAGCTTTATTTGTTAAACGTTTTTTCCTTGGACAAAAAAGCATTTTTCGGATAAATACATCACCGAAGACAAGAGTCTGTGGCGCCAAGTGTTCAAGTAGCTGTAAGGTGAGTATAGCATGTATAATGACGTTATGTGGAACTAGTCTGGTTGTATTGGTTTGCTTAGCAACACATCATATCATCAAATTACTTGTCTTCCGATAACCTTGGGAGTTCAATTTATATTCAAACCATACATGTGCAGCAATCATTCCGGTCATTTATAGGCCAATGGTAATGGTTTACAGACAATAACCATTTCCATCGTCGCGTCCATCTTCACTAAAGCCTTGTTCTGGTTTTGCGTTGTTGTTGTTGCCGTTGCTGTTGTTGCGGCACCTTTCTCAAACGGAGTTTACATCTACAATAGTTTGCTATAAACTTTCTGAATTGCTGGCCACTGACCATTATCATTTAGAAGTATGCGGATCCCATTCTCCAAGTCGAATCCATTCAGCCTGACGGTGTCATCCATCAACTTAGAAAGAAATAGAAAGTTACCTCCCCTGGCATCGCATGGTTCCATGACAACCCCTATCAGACTCAGATGAGATGTAAAACAGCGAAAAACGCGGACGAAAACGTTTTCCAAACAATATTTCTGATATTTTTCTGCGATTAAATTATAGTGATTTAGAAGCATACTTGTTCTAGACTATGTTCGTGACAACCATTTCCGTATTTGTGCTGTAAGTTTTATAAATTTGAAGTGGAAGCGGCCATGTGTTTTTGGTTGGAAATTTGGTAAATGAATAATCGCTTGCAGGGATGTAACGTTTAATTACCCCATTGTAAATTGAAAATATCAAAACACCAGAAGTTTCTTTATGAATAATGAATTTATTTATTGCAGTATATGTTGTGTTCGTCTTCGAGATGTATTTAAACTATTGGTACGTCCTTGCAGTGCGAGGCTGCGAAGGGAGGGAATCGTTACAGCAATAAACATAGCGGTCATAGTTGTCTCATTAATACCGCTGAGCTGTGTTCCTTGTTAAAGGTCTTCCCAAATGGGTCATACCTAGAAAACGTATAAAAATAGTCCAATATTCACTGAACGATTTGCAACTTGTTTCATTAAAAAATTCGTTCTAC
>JARFOD010094233.1:0-17372 GCA_031763545.1 Mopalia muscosa | reverse complement strand
GATTGTTAGAAAGACATGATGACTGATATGGATTTTCAACTTCCGGATATATTTTCAACTTCTGGATATAGTATATAATCCATATCAGTCGTCATGTCTTTCTAATTTACCAGCTTCTAAATGCCACTCAAACAAGATAATCTGATTGTTATTGAAGTTTGTAGTACATACAAAAATATTACTTATTTTATTGTTAATATATGGCATATATTATTATTGGAAATTAATTTTGTAATACCAACATAATATTGATGGACCTGCCTCATCAACATATATATATATTTATATATATAATTATGAAATTAATAGAAATCTATACACGTAGGAATGTGAGTCAATGTATTAATACTATATTACACTATTGATTAGGGTAAATCATGAGCCAAAGGGGAGTGGTTCCCAATATAAATAAACCAGATTGTTAATATTGTAATATACTACATTCAGCTAGTAAATGGTACATGTATTCTCCCACTTTATGCAATTTTTTTCACTTTGGTGAGATTTTTGCAAAAACTGTTGGACATTTTGGAATGGTCCGGCAAGGAAATATACATTTTTGAGCACATGCACCACAGAAAAACATTGAATATTGTTTACAGACTGTAACCACAACGTCTTGTATTGAGGTTCATGGCATACTTTATTTTGAGATGAGATCACCAGTATTTTATCATTAATGTGGCAATAATCAACAGCTCTTGAGTTGAATCATCGAGAGGTGTACTGTAGTGAGAAAAACATTTTAAAGTTTAATACATGTACATGTAGGAGGTTCACTGAACACCTAAAGCAGAAATTCACCTCACTTTAATACTCGATCCAGAACATACCCAGTAAGCGGAGTAGATAGCAGGTCCACCACTTCTAGAAGTTGGGACACTCTCATTTTGGGACAGGCCACAGAAATAACATGTAAGACCCCCTGTGGAAAAGCCTATTTCTCTGTCCCAACTGCTAGAAGTTATAGGGTATACATTTGCAAACACCTCATTATGAATACCCTTATCTTTATGGATTTATATTCTAAACCCCAGTGCATTAAGCTACTACCTGGTCAGTCCCTAATGGGTGAGCAGGCCTTGACTCACTGTATAGGTTATTATTGATTTACATATTTGCACCAGTCTATTACTGAGCTGTCATTCCAAGATAAGCCTTTCCTTGTTGCCCAATTTACCTGCAGTGCAATACAGAAACTTACATACAGCTACTGTATAACAGGTCCAATTCTTGTCATTTATGGGCTTAAAAATTTAACATTTATAAATATTGCAACAAAAGTTAAGTAATTGACAATTATCTACTTTAAACAAATTTTGAACTCAACAAAGTTTCTTCAAATTCTGAACTGGGTCATTACTCATTACCAAAAATTGACATTTATTTTATAAAGTAAACGTTTTGAGGTTCTTTAAATGTACATTGTATTCTTAATTACATGTTTACTGTAAGTGATTATCCCTGAATACTCTGTTTCAATGTAACTTATATTAATATAAATGCAACATTGAACAATACATGTATAATATGACCTTGGTAGCCCTGTACATGACATACATGACATACAAGTGGAAATACACAAACTGAGTGGTCTGAAACATTTAGAAGACCTTCAGATGGTCTGACCACAATGGAAGTTCATCAGACTTCTCACAGTATGCTATTCAGTGTGTGACCTTTACATGAACAGTGTGCTCATATCAGCTTAGAAATCTTACATTATGTCATGCTGCAAATGGTTTACCAGTATTCTATTTAAGCTTATTTATGCATGCATATGAATAAAAATAAAAGTGAAAACAGGATTAAAAAATCCATTGAGTACAACTAATGAAGGATTAATCACGGAAAGGTGACTACTTGAATAATTAAGAAAATTGTATTATCAAGTGCAGAAAACTACCAGTACACAAAATGATGTTATGGATTGTTCCCATACAAACATGTAATGATACTCAATGTTTATTAAACAGAAAATTTCACAGATAATCATATATAAGCTTACATTTAATAAACTGTCAAATTGTCTATATCCTTGACACTCTATAAGCTTACACACGAAGATGCTAAATTGCAACTTTATTGTGACAGACAAGATTTTCTATAATAAAGTGCATATGTAAGCTAACATATAGATTATTTATATTTTTAACCGCAACTGTAGTTCAAAATGTGTGAAATGTCTAACTGCAAATCAATAGTATTCATAGTGTGTGCTCAACATTAGGTCTTGGTTTATGGACAAAACAATACAATGTATATGTATCTCTATGTGGGGAATGGTTACTGGTACCCAGAAAAAATTAATGTCAAAATTGTGTGTTTATGTATTTCCTAATTCTACAAGTTGAAATCTCCTTTTAAACCCTGACATAAACTGAACATCTTAAGCTGTATCAAAGTAGAGCAAGCTCTATCATATATTCCCCACTACCTAATCAATACATTAGCATACCAATTCAATTTATTTCCTTAGAAGTTCATTAGTCACTGGAAGAAGAATTCTCTACCTCGTAACCTGCATGTACATGCAACTGTATTGACACTTTAAACTTTTGGAATCAATTTATTGATTTTTGTATTATAACTGTAACATTAAGATCTAAACTCTGATCATACTAAAAAAAAAAAAATTCCTTACAAGTATGAGTAGCCTTCTTAGTATCATAAAATGTGCATGCTTTATTTCTCACCTTTTGCGATTTGCACATGGCACCGAGTGCTTGAACGTCATGGTTAATATGCTGTCCATCGTGTGCGCACACATAACACACAGGCACGCGACACATCACACAAAACATACTCAAATGTTCGGCTGTGTGTTCAGCACATTTTGCCTCTTTTCCTTTGTTTTTGGCCCTTAATAGGGCTTTACCTTGCGCTGGGTCCACTAGGTTATGTTTGGCGAGAGGGCCGCGTGACGGGTGACAACTGTCACGACAAGTGTCACAGTAAAACACTTCACACTGTTCACACATAACTGTCGCTTCTTGATTGCCTTCTTCACACAACTGACATTTGATGGCTACAGGTTTGTTTTCACTGTATTTATGAATGATATTTTCTAGTACTCTATTTGGAGGCAATGACTGTACACCATTGTCATCCAGGAAAACTGGTCTTTGGCAGACAGGGCATTTTAATCCATACACACTTCCTTGGATTGATTGGATGTATAAATTTCCAATGCTAGGTGTTCCCACGTAACTATTTGGCCTGCTATTACAAACAACACCACTGTCTGTTTCGCTTAGAATACTTAATTTATCAACATCTTGATAGTCTAATTCATTGATACTTTGAGAATTTGATCCATCCTCCGAACTTTGGGATATTATTTGCTGAGCTGGTTCCAGAAGTTTTGATGTACATCCCATACAAACAGAATGACTGCATTGCAAAAGCAGAGGCTTGCAAAATATTTCAGAACACGACGGGCACTTCAATTCGTCTTCCATGTTTTAAAGTTTATACACCAACAAGAAGACAAACTTTTGTTAGGAGCAAATAATTAAATGCCCACTGACTTGAACCTGATCACATTACGGATGTAACTACACGTCGAGCAGTCTGTCAGAATAAAGCAGACAGATTACTTTCCTTGCCACTCTACTCACTGAGTCGAGGTCCATGTGTTTACTGACGCTTTCTGACAGATTCGCAACTCTCGCGAGGTCCAATCGAGAGTTGAACACTCTCCTCGAAGCGGGATTGCTAACCTCATTCCCATGTGCTCCGAAGGTCTATGGAAGACTAAAAAGGCAATCTTTCTACAAAGTAACTTTAATCTTAGAGAACCGCACGTACTTTGTATAACATAGCCGTTAATCCAATTAATATTTCCTGTTTTAGGAAATGCTAATTTAATTAAACGGCTATGTTATACAAAGCTACGTATTGGCCTGTTTAACTGGGATATACAAAAGACAATTATTTATAACCAGCACTAATTACCAACCTCGTTTTTTCCCCATACGAATGACATTAGAAATATAGATAAACGAAGGGCATGTTTTTTGTTTGTTTGTTTTTTTGGCTTGAAATTTAAATGACAGAACGGTACATTGTCCACTTCTATTAAAAACAAACGAGAACAATAGGCCCGATCAATAGGGAGACAAACTCACACAAATCACCAGTCGGGCAATTAATCTTCACCATGACCAGTTGATTAGTACGGTAGTTTTAGTTTTTTTTAGCTTTATCTTTACCGTATTTATTTCTGTACTCAATGGTAACGTATCCAGTATTTATAAACCGTGAAGAAGTAAAGATTAAGATGTAGGCCTACAGGTATGATGTTTGTAAACGTGCCGGTACTCAATAAAGCGTAAAACTGCATGTGACGATAGCTAGATCTAGCCGGAGGGAGTTTTTCCACTTTATCAGTCGCAACTCGATGAGGTATATTCTGTATATTGTACAGTGAAAGTGCTGTATTTGATCACCGGTGGAATTACGCACGTTCTTATCTCTATACAGTAATATTGAGATGAAAAATATTGACAGGCCTACCGCGGTACAAGTAGTTTTCTCAAACATTTAAAGCGATGTGTGGCTTAAATATATATACCTGGGATTACAATATACATATATTCCATGATATACAATATATTGTAACATATCTATATCAAAAAAACATATTTTTTAAATTTATTTATTTATTTAACTTGTATAACATACGTACCGTAACTATCGAGTTTCTACCTGTCTACCATACGTGAAGCTAGGCTTCATCATGTGAATAAGGTTTTGATAGGAAATGTACCGAAATAGGGAGAGTGATTATAAACATGGCCGCTCAGAATTTTGGCCGGGTTGTGCAAAGATGCTCACTTCTTGTTATCAGGAGATCAGATGCTGTTGTCCCGGTTTCACTTCATGTCAACTCTCAGAAACACAATGGCCACTTGAGACATGATTCAAGCAGATGCTACTCAACCGGGTTGGTGTGCTAACCATTTATTTTAAACACTAAAGTTGGGCGCCTGGATGTCACTGTGACAACAACAACACTTGTCATGTTGTTGGTGCGTGACGGTTAGATTGTGTGACCTACTTTCACTTTATTAAATAGTCTTTAGATGTTGAAAATTTAGTTGAACAAGCTGAAGATGAAACCCACATGTAACATGAAAAGCATTTGCTGGTGGGTTGAAAGTGCGAATTTGACTAGTTATCAGCAATTTTTTAACAAAAGCAAATATTGTGTAAATAAAACAAATTAAAAAAATTAGCCCCATTATAAGATGCAGAGCTCTGATCTCTGATCGTCTATCCTATCGTGTAGCCTAGAGATAAAGAGTTTGAGTGTAACCGTGTAATTTTAAGTTTTTACGCTTCGACTTGTATGTGTTCAATAAACTACTGTCCAATAATGTTTTGTAATCTGAACGCTGTGATACATTTTTTTATGTCAATTGCGACCTTAAATAGTCCAGTAGTTGCGTTTAGAAAAAGTGGAATATCATGATGGTCCAAGTACATGTTGTCATGTCGCCATATCCCTAGCCTGGTCCCCACATCATGGTACGGGTGATTCCACTGTAGGGCAATTACACGATTAGAACTCAACAGCTACCTCATTATCTGACAAAAAATATCAGCTCATATAGGCCTACCAGTAAGCATCTTTAACCTAAACTGCCCAAAGAACCAAAAGGAGACTAAATGCTGGGAATCTTATTAACATCCTGAATTCTGAAGCTTGAACAATATCAATTTTGTGAGTAAACAGATTTTTAGTTCTTTCTTTTTACATGTACAAACCTATGCCCCCATTTTTATTCTCCCCCTCCCTTTTTTTCTGTGGTTTTGTTTTCAGGACAACTTTGGGAGATTATGATGTAGTTATTGTTGGTGGGGGAATTGTAGGACTGGCCACGGCTAGGGAATTGATCTTGAGGCATCCCTCTTTAAAATTTGCAGTCTTGGAAAAGGAACACAGATTGTGTAGGTTGATGTGCAATCCTTATCAAATGGCAGTAATTTAGTTGTCTTTTTAAAAAAAAAAAAAAAAACAGAATAAGATGGATTTGTATGACATTCCAGCATAGTGGTAACTGGTTAATATTATGAATACAGTAGAGGTGACTTTTGTTTTTATTTGACTATTTTGATAGTTGTGATATTCGACTTTCAGAATAATCAAAGCACACATTTAATTTGAAATTGTGCTTATTCCTTTTATGCAGGGCAGTATCCAGAGCCATTTTAGTTATGGAAAACGTATTTTAAGCCCAAACTAATGTCAATCCTATTTCCATAAAATCAAGCTAAAAGCGGAATCAGAACCCTGATTATGGTCTGAAGAATTTGGGATAGGAACCTGGATTTTTTTTCTAGAAACTGCCCTGTCATGTTTCCATGATTTGGAAAATTTCCTGTCCTTGTTTATTTAATTTTTTGATGGAATTTACAGCTCTTGGAATCTAAGTAAGCTCTGACAATTATTTTGTGAATGTTATGTTTTCAGCTCATCATCAAAGTGGGCACAACAGTGGTGTTATACATGCTGGTATATATTACACCCCAGGCTCATTGAAGGCTAAACTATGTGTGGAAGGGCTGGAGTTAGTCTACAAATACTGTGATGAAAATAATGTTCCATACAAGAAATGCGGCAAGGTAATCCGCACTCTTACCTGTGTTCTGTGTTCTGAGATATTCTTAATTCTTATTTGGAATTGAAATTAAATGGAAACCAAGTGACAAAACATGCTTTGAATTTTCTTCTTATCTTGAAATTCTACATAGGACTATTATCAAGTCTTGAGATATTCTTCATGCAGATTGTTGCTTTGAATTGCATTGTTTCATGTAAATAATATACTGATTAATTACATTTTGGATATCTGTTTATTGTATAGTTGATAGTGGCAACCAGGCCTGATGAATTACCAAGGTTAGAAGGGTTACTTACCCGGGGCCAGGAGAATGGGGTGAAGGGACTCAAAATGGTTGACTCGGATGGCATAAGGGAGATTGAACCAAACTGTACAGTAAGTTACCAAGTGACTGAGATTTGCCTCTGATAAATCAAATAAATGCAACATGATATCTTAAATCGAGTGTATCACATAGAATTTCTTGCCTCGTGGTGAAAGGAGCTTGAGGAATATGTTTTGTGCAAAGCATACTGTACTGCTGGTATACATTGTGGTCTCTTTTTCTTCGTTAACAGGAGGTCATGCCGCAGCAAAGTTGATTGTGGCATAAAACATTAATCAATCAATCAATCAATCCTTAACTGCAGGTACTTTGCAATTGATTTTATCCTGGTTATTGGTTGGAAAGAGCTTTTGTGCAATTTGCTGTGGGTGTTTTTACTGTAGCTGCCTGCTTGGCGAATCTTGCCATTGTTTTATGTCAATAATTTGAGGGACTGTTATGCCGTCATACAAAAGAAGAAACGGAGACAACCCTAATGAAACACGCAAAGTTACATTCCTGTATTGAAAGCCTAATCATTTTAAGCAGGCATTGTGATTTGAGATGTGCTGTTGAATGCTCTAACTCTGACATCTTGCCTCAAATCACAATGCTTGTTTAAGTTAAATTAACTAAACTGAATTTGTGTCCATTGATTTCTAAATACCAACAAAAAAAATATGCAATTAAGCTGTAAAATACATTGTGAGTTTTTTTTTCCATTTCCATTTCCAAGCAATTTTGGAGAATTTTTTAATGAGTAAAATCAAGGCTAAATGTAACCTATTCAAAGTTGTAAAGGGGACATAATCATTTACAGGTAGTGTGAAAAAAAATTCAAGTGAGTTATCTCCCTTCGTTATTTGGATAATCTGCTTTTGAATGGACTTATTGTTCATACATTTCTATACTTATTTGCAATGATGACAATATGTTTTCTACACTGATAATTTTGTATGTTTCAGGGAATTAAAGCTATCCATTCCCCACATACCGGTATTGTTGATTTCGGAGTGGTTGCACGATCTTATGGGGAAAATTTCCAGCATCTCGGAGGGGATGTCTTCACAAATTTTGAGGTCACAGATTTCAGATTGACCTCGGAGAGTAAAGAGGGTGGAGATACTAAACCCTTTCCAGTTACTGTCGTAAACAATGATAAGAAGGTAAAATTGCCAGAAAAGTTGCATTACAAGTCTTGGGTCAGATCGCAAAGCAAAAAGTGACCAACTGGCTTAAAAACTCAGAAGACTACTCCAGAAAAGTTGTAAAGGTTTCAAACACACCTTAAATGTAATTGTTGGTTTCAAGTTTCTCAAAAATATTATATGATTTTGGATAGAAAAATTCATGTCACATTAACTTTTTTTTTTTTGTGTCTAGAAATTTTACACAAAGCGAACATGAAAAAAGTTGGTAAAATACTTTATCTGAAAATATTTATTTTTAATTGGTAGCAATAAGCAAATTATAAAATCAATGTGGAATATTTTATATTTCTAAAAATATGAAATGATCAGCTATCTATATATTTTTTGGGGTAAAGTGTCTATTTTTATAATGAATGTCACTGTTTGTTGACTAGTATTTGCGCTGTCGCTATGTAGTGACATGTGGAGGACTACATGCTGACCGTTTAGCTGAGAAATCAGGGTGCAACAGAGAGCCCCATATCATAGGATTCAGGGGAGATTACTTACTACTGAAGCCAGAGAAAAATGACATGGTCCGGGGCAACATATACCCTGTAAGTGTAGTTAATCATTGTATGATACATCTATGTATAAATTTGCTATCAATGAATATGGGAGGAAGCATCTATCTCTTTTTTTTTTCTTTTCCATACTGACTAATGTTATTATTGCACCTTCATATTCACCATAAATGAACATCTTCAGCAATCAGAAATACAGCTTCAGCAATCAGCAGAATGAACAAGTTAACAATCATATGATGTGAAGCTTCAGCAATCAGAAATGTGACTTCTGCAATCAAAAATGTGACTTAAGCAATCAGACATGTAACTTCAGCAATAAGAAATGTGACATTAGCAATCAGACATGTAACTTCAGCAATGAGAAATGTGACTTAAGCAATTCAGGAATGTGACTTCAGCAATGAGAAATGTGACTTCAGCAATCAAAAATGTGACTTCATCAATCAAAAATGTGACTTCAGCAATCAGAAATGTGACTTTAGCATTCAGAATTGTTACTTCAGCAATCAGAAATGTGACTTCAGCAATCAGAAATGTGACTTCAATGATCAGAAATGTGATTTCAGCAAGCAGCAATCAGAAATGTGACTTTAGCAATCTGAAACATAGCTTAAGCAATGAGTAAAGCAGCTTCATCAGTCAAAAATGTAGCTTCACAAACCCCATTTTAAGTAGAACGGAAATGTAATTTAAGCAATCCGTAACATACATGTAACTTATAAGAAATATGACTTGAGCTATTTTCAGAAACATAGCTTAAACAATCAAAAATGTGACTTCAGCAATTAGCGATGAAGCCAAATATTTTTTTATATTTATATTTAATTTATTCACTAAAGATAAGATGTAAAGATGTAAATTAAAATGTTGATTCGAAATTGATCATATATTAGATGATCCGTGTAAATATTGTTGAAATATGTGATTTCATTTTCCTCCATCAGGTACCAGATCCACGTTTTCCATTTCTTGGTGTTCATTTCACACCACGTATGGATGGTAGTGTCTGGCTTGGTCCAAATGCTGTCCTTGCTTTTAAACGAGAAGGTTACAAGCCGACAGACTTCAGTTTGACAGATTTTGTGGATGCCATTAGTTTCAGGTGAGAGATAATTCTATTCTATACTTTACATTGTTTCCTATTTGTACACAATATTTTAACTGGAATTTGCTTGACTATGTTTGCTCTTTCCAAAATTACTGTAAGGCCTCTGGCTATAGCAATATGTTAAGACTGTAGCAATGCTGCTTTATGTTACTCTCGATGAAGATTACCTTTCTGACAAAGTCAATCACTTCACACTTAATGGTTGTGCTTGTGTCAGGTTCTGGTGGAAAGATTCACTGTGAAATTGTTGGGTTTACTGCACAAATTGTTTAGGCTAGAGAAGCCATCACATGTGAAATATCCTGATGGTAATGTAAATCTCAAATCAAACAAATAATATTTTCTTCTCATTATCTCATAACACATTGTCACGCCACAGTGTAGCTGAAATAAAGCGGGAATGTGACGTAAAACACTAATCAATCAATGATGACACATTGCTGGCGGCCGGGCTTATTGGAATTGTCCTGCTTCAATATACCATTCACAGGGTCAAGTCTGTCTGTCGACCATCAGGCATATGAGGGAGTCACACATTGTGACTCCAGCAATTGCAGGGGGTGGTCATAACGAAGTAACAGGTTTCTTCACAGTTTTCCAGTATAATGAGGCAAGGTGCAGTGTGAAATGGAGTTGATTGACTAATACACATTTTCTTGTTCCAGAGGTCTTCGGAAGCTGGCATTTAAACACCTTGGGTTTGGTATGAGAGAGATGTATGAAGCTTTCAGTGTGAACGCTAGAGTGAAGAAATTACAGAGATTTGTACCATCTTTAAGATTAGAGGATGTCACCAGGTATTCATTATATCATGCTCACATCATGCTCATTATCAACATTTATTTATCTGGAATAATTGAATATTAAATTTATGCCATTTTGTTCAACAGAATTTGGTGAAATGCTGTTTTCTCAATTGGGCTATATTTCAAATGTGCGCTAACTAATCTAACTTCGACCGTTTACAGGATCGAGTCTGCCTGTTTACACTCAGGTATATGAGTGAGCAACACGATGTGGCTCCGGCAATGGCGAGAGTGGTTTTTATGAGGTTTCCTCTCAGTTTTCCACCATAATTGGGAAAGGAGCAGTGTGAATTGAAAACAAATGTACTAAGGTCTAAATGGGACTCAGTGGTGAAAAGTTCCATGGGTCCTTCCCTGATTTTGGTTGGTTGTAGGGAGCTTCCTGTTATCTCAGAGGATCTCTTTGTATTGTGTCTTGATTGTCCTTCTATTTTGTTTGTTCACAGTGGCATAGGGCGTGGTTTCTACCAGTGTCAAACCCAAATCAGCAAATCCTTTTCTTGCTTTTGATTTCAAGTTTTGTGACTGCAACAGGCTGTGTTATTTTTATTAGTTTGCCCTCTATTATGTGAACTGTATAGTAGTGATAATTTGTTTCAGGGGACCATCAGGAGTACGAGCTCAAGCCTTGGATGGGGACGGTAATCTAGTGGATGATTTTGTTTACGACGGAGGCCTGGATGAGTTGGGTAGTCGGTTGTTACATGTACGGAATGCCCCATCACCAGCAGCCACGTCTTCATTATCAATAGCCAAAATGGTTGCTGATGAGGTACAAACAAGGTTTGAGCTTTAAGGAGGATTTTGGATTTCACAAAAAAATACAAAATAGTGTATGTAATTGAGATGTATCATTTATTTTATATGTATTATTTTTAAAAACACAAAAATGCTCAAAGCGACTGGATGCAGATATTGATTCGGGTAATAACATAAGTGCAAGAAATACATACATTAAGAATGAATATCACCAAGATAGCAAGTGGCATGTTATAATCAGTGTAGAGATGTGCAATACTCCATATTCTAATGGCATTTTGTTTCAATGCTCAATTTTATTTGAACATATCAGAAAGCAAGATAATATTATGTGTATTATTTCATATATTTTAAGAAATAATCGGAATAGCATTTTACCTAATAAATATGGTGTACTTAAGATATATAATTTTATATGCATTTAGCACAAAAATGTCTTTTTGTACTTTAAATAAACAGATGTATTACATAGCAGTATTATAATTAGGTTTAAATGCTGAACATTATGTGTCATACAATTGTATCAGCTTAGATGTTTATCCAATTTCAGCCATTTGTAAAATAGTGTAGAAATATTTGAAAATGTGAATTTCAAACCTTTTTGATAAACAAAATTATTAAAATATCAACAAATGATTTTGATTTTAATAATACAAATAAACATCAAAGTATGGTTTGTAAAGTGTAACTGCTATATTTTTTAGCTAATAAAGTATTGGCTATTCATTATTTACTTAAGCTTTGAATTCAAGTAATTAGTCTTTTTTAAAATTTGCTTGTTGCCCCAACAATATCAAATACAATTTCATACATGTATATCTGAATCATTTGTGTTTAATTATATCAAATCTATCTCTCTATCTCTAGTTTTTTAAAAACTTTATAATGTTCTTTAAATAATAGTCTTGAAAGATATGCAAACATTGCATTTTGAGCCATCTGTGATTTAGTAATTCTCTTTAGATAATAAAACTATATATTTTTTTTCGATAAAAATGGTCTAATAGTTTTAGACTCCTTCCCACTTTATATGGGTCAACATATAGTTCCGATATTAAATAGACTACCAGAGATGATGTAGTTCCAAGCATTTGCTGGCTGTGTGTGTGTTCAAGTTTATTTCACTAATTTATGGGGTAAACTGGCCAAATCATTTCACTGGCATGTTCTTAACAAGTGGATCAGCGGTTCTCAGTGTGTCATTTGACAAATCCCATTAACAGTTGCTTTACAAAAGCTCTGATCATCATTTATTCGGACTATCCAGTCTCAATGATAATCTAGCCATCCAGTTCTTTGAAGTGCGTGAAACGTTTCCCTCAGAGACAATCACAGAATAGGGAGTCCTTGTATACATGGAGCTGGCAACAAGTAGAAATGCTTCGTTAATTAACAAAGAAATGGCATCATTCCAAAAAGCGCTCTTAACCCAAGACCAGTCACTATGCCCATAATAATACACTTTCCACAATAACCGTGAACTTAGGGTTAGGTCATTGGAGGTACAGCCAAAACTTCAGGAACTGCATGTTAATAAGGGTGGTGCGCGAAACCTTGTACATGTATAAAAACCACACCTTGGTTTGATACACTGGAAGCAAAGACGAGTCATTCACGGGACAATAGAAAGCAATAGCAAAAGAATATTGTTGTTTCTGTATTGTAGCCAGTGAATGCCTGGTCTTTGTTGTCATGGGTAATTTGATTAATAGATTGTTTTATTGGGTTTTAATGCTGTACTGAAGGTTATTTTGTTCATTGTATGAGCCGTACAGACAAACATTAATTTCTTCAATACTAGAGACATTTCATGTCCAGATAATTTTACATGGGTTCAAATTTATCTGACATGGAAAATATAAATATCCTTGTCAATATATAATATGGTTTTGTCCATCAAAAAGATTTGAAAATTAATTTGAAGAATTGTATGGTATATTACAAAATTATATTTATAACTCTGCTATATATTTATTATTCTCAGTACAATTGGCGCAGGTGGTTGGAGGGAGCTTTGTGTTGCCCTGATGCTGTCAGAGCTAAGGGGAACAGGAAGTCGATCTGTATGTGGTGTCTGTATTACATCCTGTATTTGTCCCATCTTGCCTGTTTGTTGCCAGTGGTGTGGAGTGTGGTTTCCTTCACACAATGGGCTGGCATGTCATAATGTAAGTCAAACTATTCAGACTTTGTGGATATGTGTGTACAGCTTAAATACATAATCGTTCTGTTTATTTTAGCATATTCATTGATATAATATCTTCTTTCATATATGCCTTTTCATCAATCCGAATTTGTTTTGAGAAAACAGGACAGAAAACAAAACATGACAGATAAGCTTCATCCCCTAGCTGTTAGAGCACTGGGAAGCTCCTTCTCCCACAGGATTTATGGAAGGTAGGACATGATAGGAAATATTCATGGAACAACCCTATCATATCCTAGAGCACACCAGTTTAATGGATGGATAATTGGTCCATTGATTGACTTTCACTGTTAATCTAAGTTACAACATTATAAGCTGAGTAGCTAGCAGGTCCACCACTAGAGGCTTTTTGGGAACAAAAATATGCTCATAATCCCAGTCAAATCACTACTTTTCCTTCAAAGAACAAAAATGAATACATCATGGTGCAATATTCAAGGATGGTCATATTTGTTGTGAAACGAATCTATGTTATTAACAGAAAAAGCAAAGTTTGAAGTTAAATTCTGAATTTGAGTCCTGACCATTTTGGTTTGCGGAATTAAATACAATCCCATCAATTTCTTAACTGAGGAAACTGTTATCAAACCGTAAAAGTTATTCAGTGAATTTGTTTTCCAAATTATGTAGGTGTGAATATTGAACAAGGTGAGTAGCTAGCTACAGGCTTTTTTTGAAAATATATGCTCATAATCCCAGTCAAATCATTTTTTCCTGCTTTCGTTTGAGAACTATTTTTTTCTTCAAAGAACCAAGGAGTAAAAGTTATGGTGTTTATCACCATTTTAGTGTGATATGCAATGTCGGCCATATTTGTTTTGAAATGTAGTGAAATACAACCATATCTATGGTATTGACACAAAAAGCAAATGATGGCCATTTTTGTTTGCAGAATTAAATGAAATGCAATTCCATCGGTTTCTTAACCTAAGTTATCATGAGGGGGAGAATATTGAAAAATTATGCAATGGGGGCCATATTGCTTTGTGCAATTTGATGAAATGCAATTCTTTTACAGAATTTGGTGAAAGGCAATAACATCCGTTGTCTTAACAAGAGGAAGCTACATACCAAGTTTGAAGTTAATCGGTGAATTTGTTTTCAAGCGAGCATTTTCACAAACATTTGTCCAGATGGAAACACACTGAGTAGCATTTCTAGGTCCCCCACTACTATAGTAGTGATGGACAAAGAGTATGCAATGGTGACCAAATTGCTTTTCAAAATTTGATGAAAGGCAAGTATGTCTTAGTAGTAGGAAGCCTACTTCCAGGTTTCAAGTTATTCTTTGAATATGAAGATATTCAACCCATCTGTTGTATTAATTAGAGACTATTTCAAGCTTCAAGTCAATCCAAGAATTTATTCATGAAGTTATAGTGTTCACAACATACACTGTGATGAATATTGTAAAATAATGCAATGGCAGCCATCTTGTTTTACGAAATTTGGTGAAATTCAGTCCGAACAGGATGTTATCTAAAAATGGATTAAATTTAAAAGTTCGGTAAGAGCTATTCAATTTTATCCTCTATTAAGCCATGTTGAAGGAACAATCAATTAAAGAACATCAAGCCATGTAAGGACTATCTCTAATCCCCTATTAGTGATCTATTCTAGTGTAAGCTGCTTATACTCTTTCAAGCAACTGGTCCCAGGCCGGATTATCAGGACAACTTGTTCTGAAGCATTTTTGTTAAAAAAAAATTAAAAAAAAACCCAAAAGATTGTTTTAATGTTTTTCCTTTCCAAACATGCCCTCTTTTTAACTCCATTCCAAAATAGTATTTTAACTATTCATCATTTTACCCACAATCCTACTGACGTCACCGTATTTAGTATTAGTGTAGTCACGGCCATATAGCTACGGTTGTTTTATTGGTGTTTGAATTCTTACTTTATGTTAATTTCACAAACTCGACTGTTTGGCTCAAGAAACCGAGAACTGTTCTATACTCCTAGGGTTCCTCTGTAGTGCTATCTAAGATTACAATTGTAGCTCAGCCCAGCCACTGTTATATTGAACTACATGTAGCTTATAATGAAACTTTTACTAAGAGAAAAAAAAAACCCTGTGAACGATCTTAAGTAAATGACTGAGAGTAGATATATTTTTTACTTTCCACGAATAAAACATTTATTGTGATTCTAAAAAGATATACATAGAAACAAAAATAGATAATTTACAGAAATGAAAGTGATCAATTTAAACATTTAAAAGCAAAGGAGTTCCATGAATTGCAAGATGTATGTACAGTATGTCCTCCTTACATCTCAAAGATTATGTGGGACATGACACTACATATTCCTACTGTAGATATGAGATTGGAGATCACTAAATTCCTTCTTGCTGGGATCTGAAACAGCAGTCTGAAAATAAAAGAGATAGCTGGGAATGAAAAACTGTTGAAGGCCCGGAAACTTTTCAAATCAGAATTTTGAAGGGAGATGATTAAATAAAGTGTTGATTGTTTGTTGGTTTGCGGTTTGTTGTACTCAAGGGTATTTCACAGCCTTATTAAAGTGGGAAACCTTGTAAAAACCACCCCCATGTTGCTGGAGCCACAACATGTGAACCTCATTAAAAGCACCCTTGCGATGCCGGAGCCACATCATGCGACTCATTCATACCGGAGGGTCTACAGATGAATCAATTTTGGAGTACGCTTTATCAAGCAGACTGACTCAGTAACCACTAAGCTATGGCCCCCAAACATCAAAAGACACTAAACAAGAGCAGAAACTGTTATTAGCGCTCCAAATTTGTTTATGTGAATTAATTTATACGTTGTAAAATATTATCCAAATTAAATCAGAAAGTAGACCTACGTTTCTTTAATTGGACTACCAGTGACCAGAACAGCCACTGATAGTCTATCTACATGTAGCATCCAGAGACTCCATTGGCTCCTTCTCACATGGTAATACAGCTCTGAGAAATCAGCAGTGTTCATCTAAAACAAGTCAGCCACTGAAAAAGAAACAGATTTTCATCAGATTACATTGTACAACAATGCTGGACTAACAATTATAGGGAAATATGATTGGCAATCTTCAAATTTTCTCAATAGATTTGTTTAAGGCTCAGTATAGCGTATAATATTAATAATCATGTGACTTAACATCATTTACAGCTGTCATCATTGCCTTTTTACAAGTGTGTTATTTGCTTGTGTGGTCTTCATTTAGAAGTTCAGAAATGAAATCCTAAATAATTTAGGCATCAAAATTTCATTCCCATTTCCATGTGCCCTCTTTAGTTCTGTTGATGAATGATCGAGAGAGTTTGCTCTTTTGTGTGGAGTATGAATTTGTGGCACTTTGGATGATCTTTCTTCCTATTGTTGATTTTTTTCTGGAAGATCCTTTTATACTAAAATAATGGGATAAAGTCTCAATGATTGTCTCTAGTTGATATCACGCTGTATCAAACCCTTTCCGTTCAATCATAATTTACAAGCAATAGCTTTATTATTTGCTGTTTCAGGACGGCTTAGATGTCTCACCCAACCAGGTTTTATCAATATCAAGCAGAATTAGTACATAACAGTGACAATACTAATGAAGTCCTTGTTTTTACTATTTCACGAAAAACCTTACCGTTCATTGGCATTTCATCAATTTGTGTTGAGTAGTACTGTTCAATATCCCGAAGAATTCGAATGTCATCATTTTTGACAAAGTTAATGGCCACACCCTTTCGTCCAAATCGACCAGAACGTCCAATTCTAACAATTTAAATGAGAAATCATTGGTTAGTACACGGGTAATCAAACTGCTTACCTTTACTTTTTTCAAAAGGACATTTGGGGCATTATTCAAAGCTGGTGTGGTAGTTGTTGT
>JARFOD010094222.1:0-17373 GCA_031763545.1 Mopalia muscosa | reverse complement strand
ATTTTTATTTTTATATAATGGATCAATTTCTGTGGTTACTAATTTAACATATTATCACATCTACATGTTTTAATTATCTAATTTTTAAACATAAAATAAATAAAATATTATCGAAAAAAATATAAAGTGGGTATAGTAAAAAAAATACTTGTAATATTGTTTCACGTTCATCTGTATATTCTTCACTGTTCATTAATATTCATCAGAGGACCATTTGAAAATCACTGTTGTGAAATGTTATGCTCTTTAAATAAAGCTTTTATTATTATTATGATTATTATTATTATTATTATTATTATTATTATTATTATAAGGCCGAATGTATGAATGGATGGTGTAGGTGCTGACGCTTTCTGCTGGCGATTTGGTACCACATCCTAGAGTTCGATTCCCAGATAGTTCTCTCCTTACAAACTGTTCTCATCTAGAATTTGTTTCAACTGAGAAAGTGTTTCCCCGAAATCAAAATAGCGAAGAACTAGACTTTATTCAAACTTAGAAAGTGTTTTCCCCGAAATCAAAATAATGAAGAACTAGACTTTATTCAAACTGAGAAAGTGTTTCCCTGAAATCAAAACAACGAAGAGCTGGAATTTATTCAAACTGAGAAAGAGTTTCCCTGAAATCAAAATGACGAAGAACTAGACTTTATTCAAACTGAGAAAGTGTTTTCCCTGAAATCAAAATAACGAAGAACTGGAATTTATTCAAACTGAGAAAGTGTTTCCCTGAATTCAAAATAAGGAAGAACTGGAATTTATTCAAACTGAGAAAATGTTTCCCTGAAATCAAAATAACGAAGAACTGGTATTTATTCAAACTGAGAAAGTGTTTCCCTGAAATCACAATAATGAAGAACTGGAATTTATTCAAACTGAGAAAGTGTTTCTCTGAAATTAAAATAACGAAGAACTGGAATTTATATGTCCAAAAACCTAACCATAACAGAAGTTAAGCATGGTTTCAGCCTTTATCCAGGAAACATTGTCCCTATTCTAATGACTGTATCCAGGTAACATTGTCCCTATTCTAATCATTTTATCCAGGTAACATTGTCCCCATTTTAATAACTTTATCCAGGTAACATTGTCCCTATTCTAATAACTTTATCCAGGTAACATTGTCCCAATACTAATGACTTTATCCAGGTAACATTGTCCCAATGCTAATGGCCTTATCCAGATAACATTGTCCTAACAATAATGACTTTATCCAGTAACATTGTCCCAATACTTATGGCTTTATCCAGGTAACATTGTCCCAATACTAATGACTTTATCCAGGTAACATTGTCCCAATACTAATGGCTTTATCCAGGTAACATTGTCCCAATACTAAAGGCTTATCCAGGTAACATTGTCCCAATACTAATGGCTTTATCTATTTAACATTGCCCCAATACTAATGACTTCATCCAGGTAACATTGTACCAATACTAATGAATTTATCCAGGTAACATTGCCCCAATACTAATGACTTTATCCAGGTAACATTGTCTCAATACTAATAACTTTATCCAGGTAACATTGTCCCAATTCTAATGCCTTTATTCAGGTAACATTGTCCCAATAGGAATGGCTTTATCCAGGTAACATTGCCCCAATACTAATAGCTTATCCAGGTAACATTGCCCAAATACAAATAATTTTATCCTGGTAACATTGTTCCAATACTAATGCCTTTATTCAGGTAACATTGTCCCAATACTAATGGCTTTATCCAGGTAAAACTGTCCCAATACTAATGACTTTATCCAGGTAACATTGTCCCAATACGAATGAGTTTATCCAAGTAACATTGTCCTAATACTAATGACTTTATCCAGGTAACATTGCCCCAATACTAATGGCTTATCCAGGTAACATTGCCCCAATACTAGTGGCTTATCCAGGTAATATTGTCTCAATACTAATAACTTTATCCAGGCAAAATTGTCCCAATACTAATGACTTTATCCAGGTAACATTGTAACAATACTAATGACTTTATTCAGGTAACATTGTCCCAATACTAATGACTTTATCCAGGTAACATTGTCCCAATACTAATGGCTTATCAAGGTAACATTGTCCCAATACTAATGACTTTATTCAGGTAACATTGTCCCAATACTAATGACTTATCAAGGTAACATTCTTCCAATACTAATGAATTTATCCAGGTAACATTGTCCCAATACTAATGGTTTATCCAGGTAAGATTGTCCCAATACTAATGGCTTATCCAGGTAACATTGTCCCTATACTAATGGCTTATCCAGGTAACATTGCCGCAATACGAATGTCTTTATCCAGGTAACATTGTCTCAATACTAATGACTTTATTCAGGTAACATTGTCCCAATACTAATGGCTTATCCAGATAACATTGTAACAATACTAATGACTTTATCCAGGTAACATTGTCCTAATACTAATGGCTTATCAAGGTAACATTCTTCCAATACTAATGAATTTATCCAGGTAACATTGTCCTAATACTAATGGCTTATCAAGGTAACATTGTCCCAATAATAATGACTTTATCAAGGTAACATTGTCCTAATACTAATGGCTTATCAAGGTAACATTCTTCCAATACTAATGACTTTATCCAGGTAACATTGTAACAATATTAATGGCTTATCCAGGTAACATTGTCCCTATACTAATTTCTTATCCAGGTAACATTGCCGCAATACGAATCTCTTTATCCAGGTAACATTGTCTCAATACTAACGACTTTATTCAGGTAACATTGTCCCAATACTAATGGCTTATCCAGGTAACATTGTCCCAATATTATTGGCTTTATCAAGGTAACTTTGTCCCAATACTAATGACTTTATTCCGGTAACGTTGTCCAAATACTAATGACTTTATTCAGGTAACATTGTCACAATACTAATGGCTTTATCCAGGTAACATTGCCCCAATACTAATGACTTTATCCAGGTAACATTCTCCCTATACTTATGGCTTTATCCAGGTAAGATTGTATCAATACTAATTGCTTATCCAGGTTACATTGTCCCAATGGTAACAGCTTATCCACGTAACATTGTCCCAATACTAATGGCTTATCCAGGTAACTTTGCGCAATACGAATGTCTTTATCCAGGTAATATTGTCTCAATACTAATGACTTTATTCACGTAACATTGTCCCAATACTAATGGTTTTATCCACGTAACATTGTCCCAATACTAGTGGCTTATCCAGGTAACATTGCCGCAACACGAATCTCTTTATCCAGGTAACATTGTCTCAATACTAATGACTTTGTTCAGGTAACATTGTCCCAATACTAATGGCTTTATTCAGGTAACACAGTCCCAATACTAATGGTTTTATCCACGTAACATTGTCCCAATACTAATGGCTTATCCAGGAAACATTGCCGCAATACGAATGTCTTTATCCAGGTAACATTGTCTCAATACCAATGACTTTATTCAGGTAACATTGTCCCAATACTAATGGTTTTATCAAGGTAACATTGTCCCAATAATAATGACTTTTTTCAGGTTACATTGTCCATATACTAATGACTTTATCCAGGTAACATTGCCCCAATACTAATGGCTTATCAAGGTAACATTCTTCCAATACTAATGACTTTATCCAAGTAACATTGTCCTAATACTAATGGCTTATCAAGGTAACATTCTTCCAATACTAATGGCTTATCCAGTAACATTGTCCCAATACTAATGGCTTATCCAGGTAACATTGTCCCAATACTAATAACTTTATCCAGGTAACATTGTCCCAATACTAATGGCTTATCCAGGTAACATTGTCCCAATACTAATGAATTTATCCAGGTAACATTGTCCCAATACTAATGGCTTATCAAGGTAGCATTCTTCCAATACTAATGACTTTATCCAGGTAACATTGTCCCAATACTAATGGCTTATCAAGGTAACATTCTTCCAATACTAATGACTTTATCCAGGTAACATTGTCCTAATACTAATGGCTTATCAAGGTAACATTGCCGCAATACGAATGTTTTTATTCAGGTAATTTTGTCCTAATACTAATGGCATATTCAGGTAACATTGTCCCAATATTATTGACTTTATTCAGGTAACATTATCCCAATATTAATGACTTTATCAAGGTAACATTGTCCGAATACTTATGGCTTTATCCTGGTAACATTTTCCCAATACTAATGACTTTATCCAGATAACATTGACCCAATACGAATGACTTTATCCATGTAACGTTGTCCCAATACTAAGGACTTTATCCAGGTAAAATTGTCCCAATACTATTGGCTTTATCCAGGTAAAACTGTCACAATACTATTGGCTTTATCCAAGTAGCATTGTCCCAATATGAATGACTTTATCCAGGTAACATTGTCCCAATACTATAGGATTTATCCAGGTAACATTGTCCTAATACGAATGATTCCCACAGAGTTAAAAAAAAAATCAGGCAGGTCAATTAAAAAGATAGTTCTTTCAATGTAATTGATCAAGTGTTTATTTATTGTAAAAGGCCTGTTACATAATATGTGGAGATATATTGAATAGGGCTGAATATACTGATTTATTTTTGCACGTATTTTGCACTCATTTAAAACTGGTCCAGATAACGCCTCGTGCATTCTTCCTGTATGAACAGATAATAGAGTTATCAGACATACTCACATTGTCTCACCAAGGGGTATACTCTAACCGGCAGTCAGTGGGACTTGAGACCTCGCATTATCTTACTTTTTTGACTACTCTTTAAAACTATTGTTTTATCACAAAATATACAAAATCATCATACAGGCACTATTCGTTAAGGAGAAAGAAGACAAACAATCTGCCAGGCCGAGTTTGATTAACTTTATGACATCCAAAGATGTGAATATAGGTTTTATAGTTAACATTAATAAGGATTGTTTGTCTGGGTACATGTGCATAGACTTGTTTGTATGTTAACAATAGCGACTGCGGTGAACATACACACCGTCCATGTTATTCTGAATGCGGTTTTAGTCTAAATTTGCACGTTCTTTTATCACTTTCAATTTGTGGTTTCTAGATCTCCCAGGGAAAACTGCTTTGTGTTGGGAGATGGTCAACCATAAATAGTCATTAATCTTCTTTCTTTAATGTAAATGAGTACAAAAACAGTATGTGGGCAATGATAAGGGTACCCTGAATAAATGTTTTCTCGACACTATCTTACACCCAATTACACCTTCCACTGATGTTAACATGGTAAGTGGCACGCTTTTGTCGCATATATTTACTTTAACATATTAACAAAATGTTAGTTGTTGTACAATTAACACATGAACGTCTGAATGAACATTGAACCAATCTCTAGGTGAGCGGAAGTCACAATGGACACATTTTTGACTTGCCGATTGCTTATATCGTGACGTTTTTTCAGTCGGATGCTGATTGTGAAAAAGAAGGTAGAAATGGACAAGTTGTCTGTCGGTCTTTAGCTCATTAGGTTGTCTAAGGCTTTTAACCTGCATGTGCTTATCTAAGAATTGTCTAGAATATATTAAAAAACAATTAACACAAACTTAAACAATGTAAACAAACTTTACACGTACCGGGTAGTTCTTCACATACTGCATTTTTTGCAAAATAGTATGAGTAAGAGCTTTTGTTTGTACTTTTTTATTTAAATTTAGACAGTGTTACTACCTCCTTGTTTATGTTTTGTTGTTGTGCTGTTTGGGGCGCTAGTGTTTAAAACCTATCTCACGTTTCCTAGCTGGACAGTCATTCTGTCAAACAGCTCCAGCCGTTATGGTCGGCATTTCTCTCTTACATCAAAGGTTGTTTCCTGCCAATGAAATGGCCCTAACCGTAACCTGATATCAACTTAAGCCAAAGAGGTTTTGTGAGTCTTGAACTTGTTACCCTTTTGATTTCGGTCATTTGTTTTAATTCACTTTACCACTCCTGATGATGACCAAAAAAAATATGGAAACGCCAAGTGTTCCCTGTGTTCGGAACTACATAATTTGTGTAATATACAACATTAGGACACCATAAAACCTCACTACTTCCCATTATAGTGCATGGGGGGTGATGTTGAATTACCCTCCTAACGGAAAGTGATCATATACAAACATTTTTAACACCGTTAACAGACATTACAATGTAAATATTCCCCAGTGTTAAATATTTCCATCGTTAACAAACATTAAAATGAAAATATTCCAACATTAACACGTAAATAATTGCACAGATAACCAACATTAAGTTGTAGATATTCCCGCCGTTAACAAACATTGAATTGTAAATATTACCACCGTTAACAAACATTAAACTGTAACTATCCCCACCGCCAAGAAACATTAAATTGTAAATATTTCCGCCGTAAACAAACATTAAAAATCTAACTATTCCGACCGTTAACAAACATAACAATGTAAATATTCAACCATTAAAAAACATTAAAATTGTAAATAATCCTACAATGTAAATATTCCCACCTGTTAAACATTTCCACCGTTAACAAACATTAAAATGTAAATATTTCCACCGTTAACAAACATTAAATTGTAATCATTTCCAGGTCTCACCAATACCAGAACGCCAGTATATATGGAGAAATAAAACTCCCACTGATCTTTAGGAGTTACATCAGTGGTGTACTTTCTCAAGATTATCAGGGTATATAGGTAATTAATTCCGCTTTCGTTTTTTAAGTTGACTGGTTTTCGTATAAACCGGTATTATAGTTGGGTAGCTGTGACAATATCAGCAAACACACTTAGACTGATGATGTGACCATGTTATTGAAATAAAGAGCATTATTATCATTGCTGGAACTGTTGTGTCTCATATCCGGGGAAGTCCATTGTCCAAACTGAACCCTTTTCGTCACAGAGATTATATATTTACAAACAACATTTGACAAGTGTATTACAAATAAAGTACGGACAGCTGACATAATAACACAGCTGTCCAGTGTATGTTATTCAGAAACAGTCTGATACTGGAGGCGTATACATTTAATATAGAAGTCAGAACTAATCAAACAGCTGTTGTTCAGTCTAGCACATGTGGTTATGTCAAGTTGAACTTTTTGATCAGAAAACAGAATCTTTGGAGAAAACAACAACTAGTGAGGATGTAAGCAGGCTAGGCGAATTAGAGTGAATTTTAATAACAGGTTTATCTCTAAACAAATGACAATCTAACAAAGCAAATCTACATACGTCAGTAAAGAAATAGATCCTTGTTGTTGAACAACGGGTTTACACAATAATTTCCCTGCTCACACGATCTCTGTGTTGTTCCACATATTAGCCTTTTGACATTCGCCAGGGCTAGGATTGTATGGCTGTTGACTGTGGACGTTCTTTGTCCTCACAATTCTGGCACACACAGCAAACCTATTATATAAAGCGGCTCCTAATTACAATAGCTATTAACGTATGATTAAAATATTACAGGCATGCAAATGTGAATTCCCTTCTGTAATACTATTAGGACGATTACTGTTAACTGTCAACGTAGCTCAAATTACAGCCACGTGAAAATATAACTTTCAACGAACCTTACATTATATCATTATGAATAAAATAGTTGGGGTTTTCTTCTTCACATAACTTATGAAGAAGTTATGAAATCTTGAAGACCAATGCTTATTTAAATTGAAAATTTGTGTGTCTGGCCACAATCATACGGATCGGATGGGATTAATTTATCACTTTCAATTTGTGGTTTCTAGATCTCCCGGGGAAAACTGCTTTGTGTTGGGAGATGGTCAACCATAAATAGCCACTAATCTTCTTTCTTTAATGTAAATGAGTACAAAAACAGTATGTGGCCAATGATAAGGGCACCCTGAATAAATGTTTTCTCGACACTATCTTACACCCAATTACACCTTTCACTGATGTTAACATGGTAAGTGGCACGCTTTTGTCGCATATATTTATTTTAACATATTAACAAAACGTTAGTTGTTGTACAATTAACACACGAACGTCTGAATGAAAACTGAACCAATCTCTAGGTGAGCGGAAGTCGCAAAGGCCACATTTTGACTTGCCGATTGCTTATAGTACGACGTTTTTTCAGTCGGATGCTGATTGTAAAAAAGGAGGTAGAAATGGACATGTTGTCTGTCGGTCTTTAGCTCATTCGGTTTTCTGAGGCTTTTAACCTGCATGTGCTTATCCCAGAATTGTCTAGACTATATTAAAAAACAATTAACACAAACTTAAACAATGTAAACAAACTTTATCCGTACAGGGTAGTTCTTCACATACTGCATTTTTTGCAAAATGGTATGAGTAAGAGTTTTTGTTTGTATTTTTTTATTTAAATTTAGATAGTTTTACTACCTCCTTGTCTATGTTTTGTTGTTGTGCTGTTTGGGCCGCTAGTGTTTAAAACCTATCTCACGTTTCCAAGCTGGACAGTCATTCTGCCAAACAGCTCCAGCCGTTATGGTCGGCATTTCTCTCTTACATCAAAGGTTGTTTCCTGCCAATGAAATGGCCCTAACCGTAACCTGATATCAACTTAAGCCAAAGAGGTTTTGTGAGTCTTGAACTTGTTACCCTTTTGATTTCGGTCATTTGTTTTAATTCACTTTACCACTCCTGATGATGACCAAAAAAAATATGGAAACGCCAAGTGTTCCCTGTGTTCGGAACTACATAATTTGTGTAATATACAACATTAGGACACCATAAAACCTCACTACTTCCCATTATAGTGCATGGGGGGTGATGTTGAATTACCCTCCTAACGGAAAGTGATCATATACAAACATTTTTAACACCGTTAACAGACATTACAATGTAAATATTCCCCAGTGTTAAATATTTCCATCGTTAACAAACATTAAAATGAAAATATTCCAACATTAACACGTAAATAATTGCACAGATAACCAACATTAAGTTGTAGATATTCCCGCCGTTAACAAACATTGAATTGTAAATATTACCACCGTTAACAAACATTAAACTGTAACTATCCCCACCGCCAAGAAACATTAAATTGTAAATATTTCCGCCGTAAACAAACATTAAAAATCTAACTATTCCGACCGTTAACAAACATAACAATGTAAATATTCAACCATTAAAAAACATTAAAATTGTAAATAATCCTACAATGTAAATATTCCCACCTGTTAAACATTTCCACCGTTAACAAACATTAAAATGTAAATATTTCCACCGTTAACAAACATTAAATTGTAATCATTTCCAGGTCTCACCAATACCAGAACGCCAGTATATATGGAGAAATAAAACTCCCACTGATCTTTAGGAGTTACATCAGTGGTGTACTTTCTCAAGATTATCAGGGTATATAGGTAATTAATTCCGCTTTCGTTTTTTAAGTTGACTGGTTTTCGTATAAACCGGTATTATAGTTGGGTAGCTGTGACAATATCAGCAAACACACTTAGACTGATGATGTGACCATGTTATTGAAATAAAGAGCATTATTATCATTGCTGGAACTGTTGTGTCTCATATCCGGGGAAGTCCATTGTCCAAACTGAACCCTTTTCGTCACAGAGATTATATATTTACAAACAACATTTGACAAGTGTATTACAAATAAAGTACGGACAGCTGACATAATAACACAGCTGTCCAGTGTATGTTATTCAGAAACAGTCTGATACTGGAGGCGTATACATTTAATATAGAAGTCAGAACTAATCAAACAGCTGTTGTTCAGTCTAGCACATGTGGTTATGTCAAGTTGAACTTTTTGATCAGAAAACAGAATCTTTGGAGAAAACAACAACTAGTGAGGATGTAAGCAGGCTAGGCGAATTAGAGTGAATTTTAATAACAGGTTTATCTCTAAACAAATGACAATCTAACAAAGCAAATCTACATACGTCAGTAAAGAAATAGATCCTTGTTGTTGAACAACGGGTTTACACAATAATTTCCCTGCTCACACGATCTCTGTGTTGTTCCACATATTAGCCTTTTGACATTCGCCAGGGCTAGGATTGTATGGCTGTTGACTGTGGACGTTCTTTGTCCTCACAATTCTGGCACACACAGCAAACCTATTATATAAAGCGGCTCCTAATTACAATAGCTATTAACGTATGATTAAAATATTACAGGCATGCAAATGTGAATTCCCTTCTGTAATACTATTAGGACGATTACTGTTAACTGTCAACGTAGCTCAAATTACAGCCACGTGAAAATATAACTTTCAACGAACCTTACATTATATCATTATGAATAAAATAGTTGGGGTTTTCTTCTTCACATAACTTATGAAGAAGTTATGAAATCTTGAAGACCAATGCTTATTTAAATGTAAAAGTTGCGTGTCTGGCCACAATCATACGGATCGGATAGGAGTAATAAATTTGCGAGTCCAGTATACTTGGTTGGTAAACTGTATCCTCGTGACGGTTTAATCAACTCAGATCAGAATGGATGGTAAACCGTATCGTCGTGATGGTTTATCAGCTCAAATCAGAATGGGTGGTAAGCCGTGTCGTCGTGAGGGTTTGTCAACTCAGATCAGAATGGGTGGTAAACCATTTCGTTGTGACGGTTTATCAACTCAGATCAGAATGGGTGGTAATCCGTGTCGTCGTGAGGGTTTATCAACTCAGAACAGAATGGGTGGTAAACCGTATCGTCGGGACGGTTTATCAGCTCGGATCAGAATGGGTGGTAAACCGTATCATCGTGACGGTTTATCAGCTTAGATCAGAATGGGTGGTAAACCGTATCGTCGTGACAGTTAAATCAACTCAGATCAGAATGGATGGTAAGCCGTATCGTCGTGACGGTTTATCAACTCAGATCAGAATGGATGGTAAACCATATCATCAGGACGGTTTATCAACTCAAATCAGAATGGGTGGTAAGCCGTGTCGTCGTGAGGGTTTATCAACTCAGATCAGAATGGGTGGTAAGCCGTGTCGTCGTGAGGGTTTATCAACTCAGATCAGAATCGGTGGTAAACAATATCACCGTGACGGTTTGTCAACTCAGATCAGAATGGGTGGTAAACCGTATCGTCGTGACGGTTTAATCAACTCAGATCAGAATCGGTGGTAAACCCTATCGTGACGGTTTATCAACTCAGATCAGAATGGGTGGTAAACCGTATCGTCGTGACGGTTAAATCAATTTAGATCAGAATGGGTGGTAAACCGTATCATCAGGACGGTTTATCAGCTCAGATAAGAATGGGTGGTAAACCTTATCGTCGTGACGGTTTATCAACTCAGATCAGAATATGTTTGTGAAAATTATAGTTATCGCAGAGCCGATATGGCATCGGTCTATACTACTGAGTCCTAAAAGCTACATAGGCCTTCAAAACATATGAGGGCCTTCACATTTCTCAAATTCGAATTTTAACATTTAATATTTTACCATAAGTATTATAACCTTATTTAGTCACAATTACAGGTATTAATTTAAAACTAAGTTAAGGCAAGTGGCAAAAATATCAAATTTAGTATTTTGACTTATGTTTGAAAATACTTTGTTGCCCATGATAACTTGATGGCGTCTTAGAATATATTTTTTCATCTTCCACATTGTCCCGATAGCGCCACATATTATGACGCTGTGATTTTGTAAACAAACGACTCCTTTAGTGGAGTAGCGTGATGTCCGGTCAAATATGACTTTTTACAATCCAATATTCCACCAAGTCCAGTATGATAATCAATTATAATGTCACGTGGTGAAAACATAGTATTTTCATCCTGAATACCAATCATTGTGTCCAAGAATATAAACAGAAATATCGTGTTATCTTAAAGTCGGTATACTGTCACATGACTTCTTAGACATGAATCAGAATATATTGGTATATATAGTGCCGCTATACTGTCACGTGAACATGAATCAAAATTCCGTGTTATCTTAGAATACCTATACCGATTGTCACATGTATTCTAAAACAGGAATCATAATAGCATGTTATCTTAGAGTAGCTATACCGATTGTCACATGTATTCTAAAGAATGAATCATAATAGCATGTTTTCTTAGAGTAGGTATACAGACTGTCACGTGTATTCTAAAGAATGAATCATAATAGCATGTTATCTTAGAGTAGGTATACCGACTGTCACGTGTATTCTAAAGAATGAATCATAATAGCATGTTTTCTTAGAGTAGGTATACCGACTGTCACATGTATTCTAAAGAATGAATCATAATAGTATGTTATCTTAGAGTAGCTATACCGACTGTCTTATGTATTCTAAAGAATGAATCATAATAGTATGTTATCTTAGAGTAGGTATACCGACTGTCACGTGTATTGTAAAGAATGAATCATAATAGTATGTTATCTTAGAGTAGGTATACCGACTGTCACATGTATTCTAAAGCATTAATCATAATAGCATGTTATCTTAGAGTAGGTATACCGACTGTCACATGTATTCTAAAGAATGAATCATAATAGCATGTTATCTTAGAGAAGCTATACCGACTGTCACATGTATTCTAAAGCACGAATCATAATAGCATGTTATCTTAGAGTAGGTATACCGACTGCCACGTGTATTGTAAAGAATGAATCATAATAGTTTGTTATCTTAAAGTAGGTATACTGTAATGGGTCTTCTATATCATGATTCCAAATATCCTGATATCTTCCAGTTGGTAGGTCTATATGTCTTGTAGAACATGACTCAAACTTATATTGTGTCTTACAGTGGGTATACTGCCATATGCCTTCTAGAACATCACTCAAAATAATATTGTGTCTTACAGTCGGTATACTGCCATATGCCTTCTAGAACATCACTCAAAACAATACTGTGTCTGACAGTCGATATACTGTCATAGATCCTGTAGAATATGAATCAAGCTATCATATAATCTTACAGTGGGTATACTTTTTATCTTAGAGTCGGTATACTGCCATATATCTTGTAAAACATGACTTAAAATAATATTGTGTCTTACAGTGGGTATACTGTCATATGTCTTCTAGAACATGACTCAAACTATCTTATTATCTTATACAGTGGGTATACTGTCACATGTCTTCTAGAACATGACTCAAACTATCTTATTATCTTATACAGTGGGTATACTGTCATATGTCTTCTAGAACATGACCCAAACTATCTTATTATCTTATACAGTGGGTATACTGTCACATGTCTTCTAGAACATGACTCAAACTCTCTTATTATCTTATACAGTGGGTATACTGTTCCATGTCTTCTAGAACATGAATCAAAATACCATGTCATCTTAGAGTAGGTATATACGGTATTATGTTTTCTAGAACACCAATCAAAATGTCCTGTTATCTTAGAGTAGGTATATACGGTATTATGTTTTCTAGAACACCAATCAAAATGTCCTGTTATCTTAGGTCTAAACTGTGACATGTCTTCAAGAACATGAATCAAAATATCCTCTTATCTTACAGTCGGTATGTAATAAACTGTCACATGTCCTCTAGAACATAACTTAATATAATCGGGTATCTTAGAGTCGGTACCCGGTATATTGTAAAATGTCTTCTAGAACACGAATCAAAATAGCCTAATTTCTTAGAGCAGGTATACTGACACAGGTATAGAACACGAATCAAAATAGCCTAATCTCTTAGAGCAGGTATACTGACACAGGTCTTCTAGAACACGAATCAAAATAGCCTAATCTCTTAGAGCAGGTATACTGACACAGGTCTTCTAGAACAGGAATCAAAATAATCTGGTACCTTTGAGTAGGTGTAATGTCTACATGTATGCCTTCCAGAATATGGATGAAAATACCCTGTTATCTTAGTCAGTATACTTTCCCATGTCCTCTACAAAATAAAGCAAAATATCATGTAATGATCTCACAGTCGGTTTAGGCCTTCTCAGACTCGGTATACTGTTTACCATACCATGTGCAATTTTTATCCCAAAAAGGCTGACCCAAGAAAATTACACATAACAAAACATACAAATTCTAACTCCTAAGAAATCTATTTATATACCTTATGACGTCACAGGCCGAGAGGCGAGGAATGTGTTATAATTGCAAAGAGTTTGTGGCGTCAAAAGTTCACACAAGCCGAGGTCAGACATATGTTTCCTTCCACATTTCCTCGTGCTACAGAGTAGCATGTTTCTCACTGTTCGGTAAACTATATAGTGACGGAATAAATCTTCATGAGCTCTTACAAAAACAGTTTGCTTGGGTCTTTGCCCATTGCTATATACACCAGAAGTTCCCAAACAGGCGCGTGCAAAAAAAACAAATAACACACCTCATAGAAAGGATAAAATAAACCAATTTGCTTAAATAAAACTCTCTTCTATGCTATCTTCTGAGTTTAGCAATTGTCCGGATAAAATATTTATTTATTAGTAAATTATTAAATTCCTTTAAAACTAAGCCCCAAAATTAATATTGTCCACGTTAGACTGCCATACAGGTAGGTAGTAATATGTTTATATCATGTCTTGTTGGCAAAGGTAGGGATGCCTGTAAGCCTTAATAAAGATAACGATTGCGATTTAAAACCCATTCAAAATTTGTAAATCCAAACGATAAATGTATTGTTCTTTATCATACAGGTGTAACGTAAGGTTAGTATGTAAATGAACAGATACGGATATTGTGGGAAAACATCAGAAAGAACGCCGCTTTCATACCCACGATAATCATTCTCATACAGAGCTACCTGTTGCCGTGAGGGCTGAAGGGGTCGGACTGTTCGGCCTGTCGTATTGTTTGTTGACAGTGTCGTCCAGGATGACTTATTTCACCCCAATCGTAATCTCGCGAGAGTTTCTATACTGGACGAGACTAAGGAAACTCTCTTAGGCAATGCCAGGCCATAGCTAATTAATTTCCGCCAATTTTTGGGGCGACCTATGCCACAGCCCAGCAAACTAATGAAGTACAAAACAAGATGGCCCGGGCGTATCTAAGAGTCAATGTCTCGACGTTGGAAGTAGAATTGATTTTATTTTAGAATGACTTCACCCATTAGTCTAACACGTCGTTATATGAGTGAACTTATTTAACCACGATGTAATACCCAAAACAAACGTCTGACATGATATTCAGCTAAAAGAAGGCCATGGTATATGTACAATTCAGAATCCCATTACGGTCAAAATCGGAAATAGCTATCGCTTGGAAACCATCTGTTGATTATCTAAAGTAGAACAATTTGGACGTCATTCAATGGCCTATCACGTCTTTACATTCTCATAAAACACTTATGTATCAGGTTAATGTAATGTGCCTCGCTGTTAATGGTCGGCTATTTAAGAATACTCTCCTATTAACTACATGCGTACACCAAAGAGTAGCAAAACAATAACGTTTCTTTACGTTACCATCGTGTTAAAAATGTTGAAGTCTTCAACTATATTAAAAAGAAACGGTTAACTGTTACAAATACACGTCAAACTTTTAAAATGAAACAGCGGACTATTGCTATGAATCTATACAATGAAGCGACGCAACATTACAAAACCATCAACAATTGAAATAAAACGTTGCTCAGTTTCATCTGTCGCACTGGAAACGGTTTGAGCGCACTCTTAAATGGGGAGTCCTTTAAACAGAGGTAGATACACATGCCAAGAAAAAGCAAGTCTATGAAAACACACCTGTAACATCTGACGTCAGAGGTCCACTCCAAAGAAACGTGTCGGAAGTAAACATTGGTGATAAGTTATGTACCTAGATAATCTTTCGCTTACCATTTCCTCCATGTGGTAAATGGTAGACGTTACTGTGTCAGTGGGTGAGATGTTAAAATAGACCGTGGCATTATTGTGTATTTTGGGGTGGAAATGCACCGAAGGAATCTACATTTATCTGATTCAAAGGGTATCAGTCTATGTTAGATCAGTTACCACTGCGTCAATGACTATTATCAACACCTGGCGTAAGGCTGCAAGACGATGCATCCAAGACGTATGTACAAAGCATCTCTCATATATAAATACTTTGATATTTCATGCTTCAAGAACCGGCTTGTATCACCATAGATATAACCTAACCCCATACAAGTGTCCGTAAATTTATGGAACATTAAGACGCATACGGCTACTTAATGATTGGTTATAAAACTGTAAACCTCGAACAGTTGTAACAGACAAACCCGGGTCGTTTCTACCGAGATCAGTTTCTTTAGATCAGTATCGATGCTACACTGTCATATCGATTTGAGTTCTTCAGAAGACATTTGTTTTTCTGATCGCTCTTGGCAAACGATTTGTTAAGTTGACGAGCATTATCCCATTGTCTAGCGATCAAAAACACGTAGTGGTTAATCTAGCATGGAACCTTGTGACGTCACAGCCCTTGCTGTCTTGAGGAGGCTTTCTATCATGAGTGCTGGATACAATCGGGTAAGATGTTGAAAGGCATGCTGTGCTTAAAGTTCAAATTTATCCCGTGATTATTATCATTCACGCTCATCGCGTGAATGAGGACAAGCTTGACTGTAGGTACCAAGAGTGCTAGAATGTTTGTGGCACCGTAGTATGACTGTAGGTACCAAGAGTGCTAGAATGTTTGTTACACCGTAGTACGACTGTAGGTACCAAGAGTGATAGAATGTTTGTGGCACCGTAGTATGACTGTAGGTACCAAGAGTGCTAGAATGTTTGTGGCACCGTAGTGTGACTGTATGTACCAAGAGTTCTAGAATGTTTATTACACCGTAGTATGACTGTAGGTACCAAGAGTGCTAGAATGTTTGTTACACCGTAGTATTTGTGATTTAATAATTATCATGAAGGTATGTGAAGGATGACGGGATTTAGCATGAAGTAGTTGGAGGGTATATGTATGCTTAAAGAACACCTTAATCGAAATACTATAATATATGTAAATTAGGACCCTTGTACACAGTGACATCTAAAAAAACTACTCTATCAAAGCTAATAGTGGGCTAGAGTTTAATGTTAGGATCGAACTGATTAAGAGTAGCAATGAAGAGATCAAGATCATCTGTGGAACGCTGCCAGAGTATAAATATGTCATCCAAATATCTAAGATACAACAGGGGCAGCTAAGCACACTTTCAAACGGCTTCAACTTCCCATTTTGCCATAAAAATGTAAGCAAAGTTGGGGCTAAACCTTTATGTTTAAATTTCGCGAAATTTATGATCACGTGACAGCCATTTTATGATTTTAACAGCTAAGCAAAATGGGCTGACATGGCGTAATTTCTCTTTAAATTGGGATTGATAATTTATTACATGTCAGATTATTTGATTGGTTTGTGAGTGTTGAGTGCTGTTCTCCTGGTCATTTTACTTATAATTATACGTGAAAGGGAAATATGTGCATGCAAGAAAAACAGGGACATCTTTCATTCCCTCTTTCAGAAACCGAATGATAGTGATATCCCATGGAATGGCACTTGTCATTCAGATATAAAACCTCTCTAGATCTCTCATTCC
>JARFOD010094201.1:0-17377 GCA_031763545.1 Mopalia muscosa | reverse complement strand
CAGAAAAATTGACTTGCCCCACTTAAAAATTTGGTTGCCCCGGGCTCCAGGAACGTCTAATTTTCAAGCCCTGAACAGAAGGTTTGGGTTTTTCTTATTTATTTTTTTATGTTATCAAATGGATGTTGGTTGATGACTGGTATAAAGAATATTTATCCACTCTACTTTTCCCCTCAAGACATCATGAAATGTTAATGATGCGTAGGTCATAATACATGTATGTCCAGTTCCCTACAGTACAGGTCAATACATACATGTACATCAGATTGTCTTATTTATAACTCTGTTGTGTTTTTTTAATTTAGGATATGGACTGACTTGTACATGTACATTGATAATTTAACGTTGGGCATTGTATTTAATTCATTAATTCGTTCTACACTCAAATTCATGTAAATAATGGTGTAGGTGAACTTGTATATTGTATATGCTAATTACCTCAAGGAAAAGGTGATTGTAACAAAAATATATCAAAGTTTTTATATAAACAGCTGCACATCTATAAATGCAACAGGGCGCCATATAGCATTAGTATTACTGAACTTTAAACAATGGGGCACCCACCACTCATCAGTGATGGCTGAACACAGATTAGATATTCATTCCCACTCAGTAAATGCATGTACATGTAGTTTGAGTGGAGAGATGCTGTGTGTAGCAAGGGATGCAGCATAATACGGGGAGGCCAGGGGAATGCCCTTTAAAATCAATTCTTCAGTGTATGCCCCATCCGTTATTTGGCTACAGTTATCAATGGGGGAGGGAGTCAGACTGATGAATGAAATGCCCGAACTCAGACTCCCATACAGATCAATATTCCATTGTTCTTTAGGCATGCTGTTGGAGGCATGTACACGGACAACTCAGCCCACATGCATTCCCTCTAGGTCAGCAATGCAGCTATGTTGTCTGATGCTTCAGTTTCTTGTATTATGATGTGCTGCTCTTTGTTATTACAGCATCTCAATGCTATTATCTATCCCACTGAAACACACATTTCACACAACCTCTAGTATTGTTTTACAAGAAAAAAACTATACTGAATAATGACAATGCATCAGTGCCCATCAACTTACATGTATGTGAGCTTTGTTAACTGTATATAAATTTAGCCCATGTGCTTATGGGCTAGCTGCTACATATAAAACAAGAAACCTTTTAAAACTCATTTGGCAAATATGCTATTATTGCTGACATTTATGTTTAAAATACTCTGCAGTATGCAAAGAATACTGCTTCAATAACAAAAATATGACACTCAAAAGCAGATCATGTGACTTTGCCAACGTTATGAATTTCTAAGGAATATTTGTGGCAGAGAATTTTGATGACAAAATGGGCCACACGATGTTATACATTTTTCGCTCAGCACACAGCTCTGTCAAGAACGTCAATGTAACAATATTTATGTATACCACATTTCTATAACTTGTGCTATTCATCATAACAATTCACACTGTGACACATACATATAATGCTTTATGCCTGCACATGTACACAGTCACATACCTTTAATAGATACTGACATTTGTTGTTTAATCTGTGCCAAAGTTCACCCTTATAACATTTCACTACAAACTGTCATTCTGTGCCATTATTTTCATATACAACCACAATAATGTTTATTATATTTACTTAAATATCAAGCAAAGGTACCACACCACATTTGTAGCATAAGCTTACACATACATGTACTATTAGCTAAAGACCCGTCCATCTGTTTTTTTTGACAGGCAGATTTCTAAAAATGGTTAATATGACAGGTGTAAATTCTCAATTTTAACATGGGAATTCATGATAGGAAAATGCAAAATTTTGACAGGCACTATTCCTCAAAATAGTTATTTATGACAGGCGGATTTTCAATGCAAGCTTCAGGTAGATAAATGAATTTGAACGAAGCCGAGCGAATCATTGTCGAAACTTTTAGACATAACATCAGTGAATCTGAAATCTGACGGATACTCACACAGCAATACCACTGTCATTCTGAGTTGTTTCTCCAATGTGGTTTGGTGTTGTTCCCAGCTCCCTCATTGTCAGAGGGGCTCTTGAATTAAAACTCATAGCTGGTACCTAAATCACAGCGCTGGTTACCCAGCAAATTGAAATGGCTGCGAGATCCTTATCTAATCTGGGTAATAAGTCTGACACTGTGAGAAAGAAACTATAACCGGCCTGTCCAAATCAATGTGGAGCAAACCAACACATGGATTCATGAATATGTAGTGGTCTGATGTCAATTCCAGCACTGTCTCCCATTGGCTGTCTGTCTTTTAAATCCCCATGAATGTTGATATTGGAATAGAGCCAAGAGCTAAATGTACATGTGTAGTGGCGGGAGTTATGGGTTGACCTGAATACAGGGCTAACATTGTGTGTATACAAACACACCCATAGTGAATGTTATCCAGCTGGTGGGCTATATTTACTGCTAGGCTGAAGGGAGAGCAGGCTGTCTTAGTGATAGTCTCACTGCTAGTGTAAACAAGAAATATTCTACCAACAGTTATTTCCCTTGGCCAGCAGACAATGAATGCATTAGAAATGCTTTATCACTGGATAAAGTAATGTGATGATGGATACATGTATGTACACATGTACCAGGTATTGTGTGGGCTCAAGTTGGGGAATTCAGGGAGAGAGAAAGAGATCTTGCTACATGTACAGCACCAGTCCATGTAACTCAGATTATGTTATACCAGAAGTCTTTTGATAGACTTCTGGTTATACATAGTGTACTGTACATCATGCCTCTTAAGGGGAGTCTCAAATGGGTTTTAAATCAGATTTAAAGTGACCGAATTATAAACATAATAGTATAATTTACTATTTGTAAAAAAACAATCCAATTTTTTCCAGTTTTTAGATTTTTTTTTTTAATTCACTTAGTACAATTTACTTTGCGACTTTTCGTACAAATGATTTAAGCTCTGATGTATGCAGGGAAAACTCCATTTGGAACAGTCCATAGCACCGGAAATACACGGAGGATTGACAGGCGGGAAAATTCAAAACTGTGGCCTGCAACTTAAGCTAATGTTCAGATAGACTGACAACAAGTGATATATGGGAATTATCCCATAGAAACACGAGCCCCAGGTCGAAGCAACATGTAATAATTCAAAATCTATCTTGAGAAAGGATTTTGAAGGAACAATAAGAGGATTGAATATTTATTATTATATTAATAGTAAACTTTCAGTCCTCAAAGTTTCTGATCAGAAATTTGACTCAAGCTTTAGGCATTTTGTACATATTTATAGGCAAAAATCCTGAACAGCTTCGATTTGTTTGTTTGATTGGAGTTCAACGTCGTACTCAAGGGTATTTCACTTCTATGACGACGTGCCAGCTCAATGGGTGAAGGAAACCACCCTCGACACCACTGGCAACAAACAAAGACAGGATGGTACAAATACAGGACGACAACAGAGAGCACCAGGTCAACATGAAGCTCCCTCCAACCGACCGCCTAAACAGCTTTGAGAAAAACGGCACTGGGCATGTTCACCTAATAAAATGATACAGAAATCATTCTATGGGGAAATTAAACCTGTATTAAGCCAGTATTATAAGTCTAATTAATTCAATATTTGAGTACTACATCAAAATCTGATGCAGGCAAGTGCACAATACGTAAATTTAAACGCTGTAGCTACTTTGAGACTTTGAGCTGTTAAGCACCTCTCCACCAAATGTAAAATTTCTAACAAAGACTTATTTCACATCACGTCACAAAATAAGTGACGAGTTAAATTTCTCTCAAGGACATCGTATTTTATACCATAATCAGCATAATGTAATCCTTTGTACATGTACATGTAACTATATCTTGAGAGATTTTGGATTAGGGATTTGGTTTCCTTGTTTAAATACAGTGGGAAATAAGGAGGAAACCTTGTAAAAACCACCCCCTGTTATTGTTAGAACCACATTGTGTGGTCGACAGACAGGTTTGAACCCATGAAACATTCTTACTACTTAACCAAGGTTGAGGCCCCATCATAAGGCATAAAAAAATGTCTTGTTTTCTCCGCTAACCTGACTGACCCTATGAAATAGCTTAAAAAAAAAAAAATTCAAATAATTATTTTTTTCCAAAAGACTTTACCAATTGGCATATTTTTACAGTCAAATTTGTTTTTGTAATGTTTTTTCAGTCATGCAAGCATCTTTATTGTTTGTTAGTTCGATTGGTGTTTAATGTCGTACTCAAGGGTATTTCACTTATATGATGACGAATTGTCCACTTCACACTGTACACAGTATTACGGTGGAAAACTGAAAGGAAACCTCATAACACCGTATAAGCAGTGTTCCTGTCTACTTATAAGCAGTTGTCTGTCAACATAATAATAGAAAGATGTTGCAACTGAAGCAAACCATCACTATGACAAGACAGAACAATCACAAGAGTGAATTTTTTGTAATGTTTTTCAGTCATGCAAGCATCTGTATGACTTATATTTAATATCTACTGTTCTGTACAACGTCAACAAAATAAAAAAATTTACAAAATAAAAAAAAAATTCCTGCCTGCCTAGCCTAATTTTTTTCAAGCTGTTTGAGGAAACAAAACTTTTTTTTTTTAGGCCTAAGCGCATAGCGTTAGCCAGAGCAGAGGAGTGTCTTGGTGTCTTTGAGACACCCAAGAAGCCATTCGAGACACCCAGTTTCAGACAAATTAGGGAAGATAGGGGAACAGTAAAATGATACCCTGTTTCTGTAAAAATGGTGTTTTAAGACCACCTCTTCTTGATTTCTGGCTAATACTATGGTTAAGTGTGCCTCTGCATTGTCACAACTAATTGGATTTTAGCGCCAATGGGTGGAGGAAATCACATTCAATGTCACTGGCAACAAACTATGACAAGACAGAGAAATCAGAAGACATATTATAAAGACATCACAAACAGGTAAGTTCCTATTTCCCCTCAGAGCACCAGGGCTTGCAAGGATTGTTTACATGTACATGTAATTGGGGTTCAACGTCGTATTCAAGGGTATTTCACTTATATGACAACATGTCAGCCCAATGGGTGAAAGAAACCACCCTCGACACCACTGGCAACAAACAAAGGCAAGACTTGAAAAATACAGGATGACAAAAACAGGACGCAATACAGACGCCACAAACAGATCAGCTTCCTGTTCCCCTATAGCTCTGAGAGCACCAGGGCAACACAAAGTTCCCTCCAATCGCCCGCGTGCTTGCACGGAAGCTTCAAACAACCACCAGCTGTACAGATTGGAACACGAACTGAACTGACGTGTTCTGCAAAGATATACTTTTTAATTGTACATGTACATTTGAAATTACCCTATAGTGTCTAGCAGTTGGGACAGAGAAATACAAGGCACAGGTGGTCTAACAAATAGTCATTAAACCCTTAGTATTTTAAATAAAAGCTTTTACTAAACTATTTGGACAAATATTTCCAATATTGATTAAGGAATTCTGAGTTGAAAGGAGACATAAGCTTAGGCCTATTTAATTCTTATCAGATAGAATTGGGGTTTTATTGACTTTGAAGGGTAAAAGATACTACTTTTCTCAATCAACATAAATACGTGATAAATACCGAAAAACTTCATTCAGAAAAGATCAGGGTCATGTTGTGTAAACATCGATATGTTGATAACAGTACTGACTATATTAATCTATTTTATTACAATAATTCATTGCAGTACAATAACTCATAAAACATGTTTAAACAATAACATTCCCAGTCTTTATTATCTAAAACAAATCACTGCTTCATACTTAATGTAGCAAGTTGTAATGTTACAATACTTGTAGCTTATGCATCGTAGCATAAAAAGTGTACCGGTATAAAATGATGTATGACCTAAATAACGTAAAATTTCAGTTCAAAATACGTTTCTATTCAGGAATTAGTAATATTATACGTATGACAAGTTTATTATTCTAAAATCAACGTTTTTATATTGGAACAGTAAGTTATTTGTTGTAAATAGGTTTTATACTTACAGAATATCCTGCACTCATCGCTGAATTTGGCCGAATCAGCTTGAAACTTCAAATATTTCGTGAGTCAGCCATTTTGAATTTCCCTCGCGTTTACCAGTAACCGTGTGACGTCATAACACCCACACAAAAGGCATTCTCATTTAAAACTAGCTAGACCTTTATTTACATACACATTATATTGTCGGAATCAACTAAAACTCATTCCGTCGTCAGTTGAAGCAACATGTATTTTGTTTTATCCGGTTTTATTTTATTTTATAAAATAGGGGAGGCCACTGTGGACGTCAAGAAACATTTTTGGTAAGGTAGCCTCCCCTTGACTGTCATGTAAAACTAACTATTCTGGGATAAATCTCATATTATTACGGTATTGTTGGACCCCTTGGTCGATTTTTAGAACACCCGTTGTATTAAGTCTCTTATACAGAAGAATATAAATCTGTACCATGTATGTGCATATATTTTTAGAAAGCTTAAATACTCAGGGTTACAAATATCTGCATATGGTGAATATCCAATTATTAGTTTTTTAAATATTGCAAAATGAGTCAATGTCAACAGAAAAAAATAGACTGCATTTTTCATGGTTTATTTCTCGAAGTGGCTGTGCAATAACAATAAGACTTAACAAATTAGTTGACCTAGTAGAATAGTCCGTGAACTAGTAAAATGTGCCTCATTTTTTATTTTTTTTTTTAAATTTGGATCGGAACAATCCCAGTGGATTCTTTTGTCTATCCCACCTCGGAAAATTATAAAAATGTAAAATACAACTTTCAGAACACATTTTTAAAAATCAAGGACGAACTTGTAAAAAATGAGACACCGTTTACTAGATCTCACTGAGGTTTTTTAACTTGAATTGTTTTTTTAGAAATAGGCTTAGGAAAATGTATAGAGCCTGCTAAAAACTGAAGTGCTAGAAATAGGCGATTAAAGTTTTGCGACTTAAATATATGATCAAGGGAAAACTTTATTTAGGCTCTAATTTAACTGTTTGTAATTAACATTTCGAATTATTTTTTTTCACCCACATATAGTTTGAATACCTAACTTTTATCCCAAGCTAAAATTTTTTTTTTTAAATTGGTTGAATTTGAGCCGAAGGGGTCCAACAATACCTTAAATATCGTTTATTTCTTGCCAGGTATTCCATGGCTAGTTTTCAGCTCACTTTATATGCACATAGCATACAGGTATACACGGCTTTATGATTTCTTTACGTCTTCTTTCATGGAGATCCAAATAACGTGAACAACAAAAACAAAAAAACAAAATCAAAATACATTAAGACATCTATACGTAATTTGTGTGTGTTTTTTGTTTGTTGGTTTGTTTTGGGTTTGTTTGTTTTTTTTTTGTTTTTTTTGGCGTGTATGTCACTTTTATTTTTAGTTTTGTGACACATTCTGTCCTGTTCATCCCCAGGGCAAGTTGGTCGATTGATTGTTTGATTGATTGATTAGTGTTTTACGTCACACCAGGGCAAAAAACAATCAAATACTAAATAATAAAATAAGCATTTAATCAACAAAACAAATAAACCAACCAAGAAAATATTTATAATAATATACATAAGTTAAAAAATAAAAATAAAAAAACGGGGAATGGTTGGCAAACGAAAAGAAAATCCCCAAAACCAACAGAAAACAAGGACAACAACAGACACTTTGCTGATAGGCCCCTAAGGCTCAACAGGAAACTCAGTCATTTCCGACATTAAAGGTTTTTATTTCGAAAGAAAATCGCCTTAAGTTAAAAGCTATTTTTCAGATTATCATTGGTGTCTTAGATGTCCATATTAAGAGTTAGATATTTTTTCATAAAACATTGATAGTGGAAACTGTCAACACCACTACTTTGACTTGAAAGATTTAATCAGTTTATCAGAGCGTTTTTTAAAGTCTGACATTAAAATGAAACCTTGAGTGTCGAATATGGTATCATTGGCAAGCCTATTGCTTTAGGCTTTAAAAAACACTATAGATTATTTTAAGCATATTTCAAAGCAGTTACTTTTCTGAATTTCTGTGCCAGCATAAATTTAAAATGATGTCATCTTTACAAATGTCTGACGTATAGCGCCTTTGTGCTAGTTTTGTAGTTCCGCCACGAATTCGTTCACAATTCGGTCTCCGGATGAATTGTCCTTAAACGAATGAAAAATATCGACCTAAACTAAAATCGTAAAATCATTTTAGGAATGAAATAGGAATAGGTCCACTTTGTTGATCCACATTGTCATTAATAATTTTGTCTTATAACAACTCAAGAATAGTTGTAGAAAGACAAGGCTGCTTTAGGGCAACTATTAAGGGAGTCTGGAAATACTACATAGGCCTATATTATTCAACATAAAATGGAGCAGTCCGGGGCACATATATTTATTGTCATGTTCACATAAACAAACTACTAATTGCTAAAGGCATATTCATACCTCGCGATTTGTAATAATGATTTCGGGGAATCCCCCCTTTTTGCTTTAGTTTGATTGGTCACAAGGTAGCCTAAGTGCCTTTCTCTCGACCAACCAAAATGCTGTAAATAAGGGGAATTCCCCAAAGTTGTAACTACAAATCGTACCATGAGAAGGCACCTTAACATATTCTCCTGAAGGTAGCCACAAAGTAAAATACTGCCGTCTTATATAAAAAAAAGCCTTTGCCAACGTAGCTGTTGTAGATTCCATTTAGAATGATGTCATATCCTTTTAAAGCACGACGATCGAACAATGATAATGCCTTAAACCACCCGGAGGACAATTTAAATTTGATATAGTAAAATCTGTATGTGAAACATATTTTTAATAATGTATTTCTCTATATGTCATACAGTCCCCCCTACTGTATAGCCTACATTGCTATAGATGAGAGTTATGTATCTTTGGTCGTCTATCATATCATGTGGCCTTATTTAGGTAACATTGCTAAAGTCGTGCAATGGACATTTGTTTCATTTTTATGTGCAGACCTTAGACTATATAGCGATTTTGAGTAGACCTACCCTGCTGCTTGAGAAAATATCATTGATAATTCTAATTTCATCTTTATTATAGACTTGGACATAGTATCCAATGAAAACCTTCCATTTCTACCACGTGGCTATACTATAGAATACCACATCGATTCTAAATTGTCGTATTGGATTCAAACTACAAACGGTAACTCTGTGTTTGTGTAACAGGTACATTGTCGGTGAATGTGTCGGTTAACATTTTATCAAACCTTTTTGAAAATACAATTATTTTGCAATAATTCTTATAGTTGGAAGGTGGACAATGATTAATGACTCGACTCCCTAACGTGTACTCGTACAAAAAACTCCTTATTAAACTCAGTTATGTATAATAACCTATAATTAGGAAAGAACGGTGTAATTACGGACATGTGGTAATTGCGGACACCACTGTTTCACAAACTTACCGATAGAGTGTATTTTTAACGTAATATAGGTGGACTGCCTTGCTCAGCGTGTGTGTTGCGAGTAATATTTTGACGAACGGCAGGGTTGCAGAAAAATACCAGGTTAAAAAGGTAAAAACACCCATAAATCATTTCTTTGACATCATCGATTCGGTATGATGCTGTCAGATATAAAGGGTGCACACCGATTATTTGTTGGTCATATATCAACTTGATCCACTCTTTATATATATATAAGCGGCGCATATGCGTGTATTGCAAGACTGAAAGCAGTCAAATATAATGTGGGATAACTATATTACCCCCAGACATGTCCAGTTCTACCCCACATATCTTTACATTCAAATTTCTTATGTTTCTTACATCTTACCCATCTTATTGCAAGTTGGATGTATTACATTATATCCTCAACTGAGATTGATAATGGCGATATGTGTCTACTATATTCTGAGGACATTCCATTTTCCAGGCAGTCCAGTTTGGCAGGCGATTCGATGTCTGACTCTTACGGTCGTGGGTTCGATTCCTAGACGAGACTTTTCTAAACTAGAATCTGTTCAATCTAAGAAAGTGTTTTCCATATAATAAATAGAAATATTGTGTTAGTAAATTTATTTTCCATTATAGGCTTGTTTTCGTCGTTGCTATATGGCAAGTTGACTTTAGAATGCGTAAGTATCCATACCAATCAATAACCAATACATAATTGTATTATATTGGCCTATTTCGGACCATTTGGTAACCATCAAATACCATCTAGCTTTTTAACGCAGAGTTTGAGATAAACCCGCGACATCACTGTCTTCCCAAGAAGTGACGAAGGTGCTCTCCCTTTACAATAAGCCAAACGTGCTTACAAATTTGAAAATGGGTTATGTAGGTCAACATAAAATAGAACAATTTTATTCATTTAAATATGATTGAACTTGTTAGTATCATTATAATTTGTTTGTTTGTTTGATTTGGGTTACTTTCTCTTCGTTTGAATGTTGATACTAACATATAATACAATTTATAGTTCACTCATATATCGGGCGACGTGCCAGCCCTTAGGATGAAGGGAGCCACCGTAGGCATATTTTAAGTCGATACGGTAGATCGACCCAAGACACACAATAATAACCATAGACACTTATAGCTGCATTGTACACATTCGATCTAGGGAGCCTTATCATTTGACAGTCTTTGGCTTCGCCTCTGCTACAGTAATGTAGAGAAGATGGGAAACTTTGTTTCTCAAAACCGAAAAATAATAACAAATCAAGCAAACTAAAACTCACCTGGGGCCTTTGACACATCCGATTTCTAACGATGGTGTCATTTTGTAAAACTAAACATAAATTCCCTTACTCTCGCCAAAAGTTTGTCATCACTGGAATATTGCGCCTTTTCAGGCTTCCCCTGACCATTTTTGTTTCTTCAAATCGCCGTTAAGCTAGCGCCGCCGGCAAGCTTACGTTGTATGGACCACGCCAGGCGGCACGTGTCAAAGACGCTACAGCTGATTGGCCTCGTGGCGTCCTTATATAGGCCTATATCGGGCAACAGGTACTTCGATCCCCACATTAATCATTTCAAGACGAGCTCGTCTAATTGTGATTATAATCAATAAATAAGATCATTGCGATATTTAATCTGCTATTAGACTATCGGGCACATATACATACCAACTTGAACTTCTAACTCTAATCTGTAATAAAGCTCAGCTCACAACTGCGAGATATGAGGTCATAATTCATAGTTAATAAAGTACAGCAAATAATCAACAGTGTTCAACCTCGCCGAACTTCGTTTCGTTAGACACGTATACTTTTATTTTTAACGGTTGCATAAAATATAGGCCTACCATAGGGTATACATTCATATGTGGACAAAGTCTGAAGCTCGTAAAAGCACATTTCAAATATCCTGGCTAAATAAGTGAAAGATTATTTATTGATTTCATGTAATGCTGTATTCCTTCTTAAAGGCAAAGGACGGGCTTATCAATAGGCATAGTACTTACACCATTGGATTTGAGACATGGGCATCCAGGGGCGCCTTGGATATATGGATACCCAAACATACCAACATTTCTATACATTTGGGGGCCCACAGATGAGTTTGGCCGTGGGCCCAGAAGTAGATAAATCTGGTACTAGGCTTAGGTCTATATTGATTAAAAAACAACAGTTGTCACATACCTTTCGATTGAAAAATTCTCACTTATGATTCCGTCACGCAAGTTTTGTGAATCAGTTTTGGATTCGCGATATATTTTAAATCATTCTCGCTTTTTATTATCTAGATACACTTAATGTTGAGAATCAATGTTGTTTCATTTGAGTTAGTGCCTGATATAATAAAACTCGTCTCCCGATTATTTGATCACGTAATTCCCTCGCAACTAGTTAACATCAGCCACACACAAATATATTTATATATTATTTCGCGTAGTTGGTAACAACATTGTATTCGTTAATTCCAACACAATGAAAAAATGACGAGAAAGTCTCAAGGTGAATTGTCAATGAAGCCACCCGGACATATCTTTTCCGAAGAGCTGTCTCCAGTCTATCAACTGACATTGTTTGATGGTTTACTTAATTGTTTGTTTTGTTTTTTGTGGGTTTTTTTTTAAAACATGCATTAGACTAACTAATAAAATAAAGCCTTAAACCAAACACCAGAAATGAAAAGTCGAAAGAACGAATGAACAACGAACAAACGAGCGAAAGAGCGACAAACGAACGAACGAACGAACGAACGAATGAATGAATGAATAACAAAAGAACAAATTAATGAATAACTGAATGAAGGAAGGAATTAATTCATTTTCTACACTGATTACAGACTTCAAGAAGAACAGTGTCCTATGGACCACACAAGACGCCTGAAAATTTAAACGTCAAAGTAAAAATAAGACGACGTCAAAATATTGGAAATTTTTAATTTAAGAAAATACCATCGACGCAGATTCATCCTGGCGATGCTGTAACTCCGAAACTCATTCAATTTAATATTAGACATTAGCCCCAAGTCCAAGTTAAATAGACACGATTGCGCCATGTCGCAAAATAAACAAACGTAATGCGTTTATCTTTTATACTGGATCTGAAGGATTCCTTGTTTCTGTACGCTGGTAAACATCGCATGGAAGTTATCTGTTTAACGCTAACTTCGGTCTTTGAATGATTTCTTGCGCTACATCACTGCACACGGACAAAGACAAGATTTTGCATTACAACTTTCAATCACGATATGCGGATTCCACGATCACTCATTGCTGAAAGAAATATTTCTGATGAAAAACTAATTTTCTGTTTGGGCATGAATATTGGATAAGAATGCATTCAGCTTGGCTAGGGCTTTAGCAGAGATCAACCATCCGTAATAAACGTAATGTTGTCGGGCCTATAAGATATCGTGTACATTGATATTGAGATGAATTCTGAAAAAAAAGTCCAAAATTCTGTTTAAATTGCTTAGTTTCCATTCATCTTAAATTTTTAATAACTGAAAATAAACGGCCGACTGGTTATGTAGTTTATATGGCTGCGACTACTTCTTGTGGTTCCGTTCTGGGCCGTTTTCGCCAAGCTGGTTTAGCTTGTGTTCAACTTGACCGTTTTTGCAACTCGATGTCTGCAATATTGGTCGTCATGGTATTTACGTTGTACGTAAGCTAAGCTCACCTTGTGACTCTGTACACCTGCCCAGAGCACAGGCGCGCGGTACCATAGAGGTATATGTACATAGAAAATACACTATATTTTCTATACATAGGCTTAGACGGCGTCTTCGAACGAGGTGACTTTGGCTGTCGCGGGTTGATATTTCTTTCTTCAAAATATATATAGTAAAATATACTAGACTAAAATGTAAAAAAAAAAAAAATGTTAATTCCCCGTGATTATAGCCTGCTTCTAAGTTTCCCGCTGATCACCGCCATTAAGACATTGGCAATCGCCAGAAATAGCGAAATGCTCTCGTGTATATTTGATGGCAAAAAATAAAAATAAAAAATAAAAAACAATTAAACAAGCAATTTGAATGTATGGATGGTAGACTCTTTAAATAGGGTATATTCGACATTGAAGATATAATAACCAAAAGAATATGCTGAATAAAAATCTGTATACGGATATCGTAAATGGTAAACCTTTTATTTGGGTATATTCAACTTTAACCCAACTAGCCGCCAACTGAATGTAGGACTATGAACATCGTCGTATTTAAACTCTTTAAATTGGGGTTTTAACATATTGAAATTTAACGAGAATATTTTAACCCTTAATATTCAAAACCATAAAACGCTTCTCGACGACATTCGCTATTTCTAGCGATGTCTTATGCGAACCACTTCAAACACATATAGCGGAGTCGATGAAGAACATCTAGCCTACTCCCCAAAATGATTTTCTACGAAAGTACAGCTTTTGTTAGTCTTTGTGACAAGCTTAATGATCCGACATGTAGAACTTCACCGCGTAAGATATCTTCAAGTTGTCACAATTCCTGACATTCACTGGAATTTAACGATGTAGATTTCACGTTCTTCGCTAGTGATTTATGCCATTACATGCGCAGTAAGAATCAAAAACGTCAAAATGTCGTGAATTTATCGATTTAACGATTGTATCATAGGATGGAATGTCCTGGACCCTATAATCAGTATGAACACAACGTATGCTATGTTGTCTGGTTCAGGAAAAAGCCATCCAATCGCTGGTAAGCAGAGCGTTCTGATGCTGGTTATAGGCGAGGGTGGACAATAGATAACAGTCTTGTCGTTAAACAGATTTGATAGAAAGCGTATCATGTTTTGACTAATATTGACATATACTATAGAAATAAAGTCGTTTCTCTTATAATATAATTAATTTACCTATCGATTGATTGATAGAATGATTGATTGATTGTTTGATTGATTGATTGATTGATTGATTGATTGATTGATTGATTGATTGATTGAATAATTGGTTGATTGGCAACAGCACCACCATAAAGTATTATGTGCTTTGATAAGGTTGGATATAAGTGAAATACCCTTGAGTACGACGTTAAACCCCAATTAAACAATTGATAAGGTTGGAAAGTTAATCTTCCTCCAGTGGCAAGTAAATACAGCATTGCCACACTCAAAACAATCTGCCCTTTGCCAGATGGTAATTTCTCTTATAAACCAACAATAAGACAGAGAAAACGTTATGTCTATTTTTGAAAACGATAATTGTCGAACGACAAAGCACAAGACGTCCATTGTCAATAATTACAACATGTATCATATGAATTGTTAGCTTGGTTTGTTTTGTTGGGGTTTTACGTCTTACTAAATTTTTCTCCAGTCATATGACGACCCATCAGTCATATCGGCGGAGAAAACCACTACGATGTATGCACTGACACCAAACAAATACAAGATAGGAAAATCACAAGACACAAACAAAGGCGACAAAGCAAAACGTATACTTGTTGTCGCATTAGCTCAGAGAGTAACCGCTTGGGTAACAGATGACCATGGGGGCTCGGTACCATGGAGGTCGTGTATGTAGACAGAGATAGGGATCAGAACCATAGAGGTCGTTTATGTAAACAGAGATATTATCTCTGTCTACATAGACTACCTCTATGGTACTGAGCCCCTGTGACTGCAACCACATTGACTAGTTGACTAGTGAAGGTATAGCCACCATTACCGAGGTCGATCATTTAGCATGATAAACACGTTCTCTTACGGCTCCCAATGCATACAGTCCGACATGATATATGGTATTATGGAATGTTTTACTCATGAATACCGACTTGTCCAGAGACCAGAGTTCGAATCACGGTGGAGACAAACAAAAATGGTTTTCTCTACATTAACAATTTATAAACTTTCTGATTCGTAATAATTCGTATCAGAAAAGTACAAAAAAAAAAAAAGATTTGACTATATCGATCGCGCTTGTCAATCAGTGTCAAAGGTCATAATGGTCACCGGTTGGTTGATATATGACCTTTATGGTAAGTTTGTATGATAAACCTGCAACTAGAGTGACGTCACTGTCAACCAGTCGAGGATTTATTTAATAGCTTTTTATACGACCTTTCAATTTTTTTCTTAATTATAAATATCAAAGAATGACATTTAGATCCTAAGCAAGTGTATAGTTTGAGAAATGCCAAGTGACTGTTATCGTTTGAATGCGATTCATATAAATTAAGTGACTTGCCTAATTGAAATATAGCTGGTCATTGACAGTATTTCTAAACCAGACTTTTCAGAACCGCATTTCCAGACGATGACTGAAACGATAGACTCTATCTCATTAATAAACAAAGGCATTTATTACTACTGGATTTAAGAGAACAAATATGCCTTTTTAATGTTTCTAAGGAATAATAAAACATAGTTCTGCGACTATTGCTAACAAGAGAATGATGACAGATCAGATTTGACTCTTTCCAAACACGTATTAATGGCGGTAATAAGATTGTACGGAATGTGTGGTGACACGATGGAAATATCATTTAGTGCTCTGAATGAATTGTATCCAGATCAGAGTCAAGACCGACTTGTACATTAGGGACGCTCCTCATATCTGTGGAACTGTTCCCGCCAGAATCTATACTTTTACCTAGGCATATTTACAACCATTTGGTGATATATATTGATGGTTACTGAAAGGGACCAAACATTAACCTACCAGTCCGTGACACTATAAGTGCATGCTCTATAAACCCCAATGCGAATCCACAATGTAAAGTGAAAAATCCTGAGCTTTTAATCAAGAAATCGCTTTTTTTTTTGTCAGTTTGAATCTTGGTGGTTTTGTTTGTTTATTTGTTTGTGTGTATGTACACTCTTAGAAAAATATAGAACCCTTTAAGATTCTTCAGTTATGTCTCTGGTGGAACCCTTTATGGTTCTGTATGGAACTCTTGCATCAACTATTCCATATATTTCTCCTTATCTTATTATGCCAAAGAATCGTTTTTGTTCTTATGGTTCCATTTAGAACCATCCTGGGTCCATTTAGATACATCCTGGTCCCATTTAGAACCACCCTCTTTTCTAAAGAACACTCAAAGAACCATTATTTTAAAGACTGTGTGGCGTTTGCTGTCCTACTCCACTATTATGACTCGCATTCAATAAATGTAAACAATTGATGTCGACAGTTCGACATGGGGTCAGTTTTTTTCGCAATATTGTTTATGTAATAATAAACATGTACAACTACGACAGCTCTAAGATCTGAATAATAATATAAAGTCTTCTCTGTAGTTTTTTGGCATTGACAGAATTTTATATAATGTCGCCACTATCAACAACAAAATTTTGCATACACGATATAAATCTCAAAGAATGTATTTGTAAATAAATACAAGGGTTCCATTTAATTTTTAAAATATTTTTTTTAAATTAACCTATGAGAAAAGCGACTATACTGGCCCATATTCATCGGACTCAACACTCAGAAACACTGCCTAGGCGCCATCCTGTGACGTGAATTAATGATGTCACATGCCACGCTGGCGATATCTTGCGAGATCGCCACGCTCTCCCAGCAACTGAATACATAATAAAGAACAACCCTACCTTATCACTATGTACTAAGGAGCTACACACCCGTATCTTAGTACTTAATAAACGTACAACCTTTCTTATCATGTACTAAAGAGCCACGACCCGAACCTTAGGACTTAAGGACTCTACCGCTAGTCAGGGGTAAAATTTTGCCTTTTTTCTTTTTTTGCCTTTCTGAAATCTTCTTTTCATAATCTTGCTAATGCAAAAAGTTTGACAACAAAATTGTAAAATGCTTTCTTCAAAGATTATGCATGTCGAAGGGCGGAAGGGATTAACGAGATTATCTCACCTCGGCCGACTACCTGCTGACTATTACCACAAACCAATTAGTGAAAAGCCCACAGATCAATTACATGATCGCTGGGATGTGTATTTGAACCGAATAGTAGACGTGGGGAACAA
>JARFOD010094191.1:0-17378 GCA_031763545.1 Mopalia muscosa | reverse complement strand
AGGGTAACGGGAAGCAGATTTGTTTGTGATGTTCTGTATTTGTGTCCGTCGTCATATAAGTGAAATACCCTTGAGTAGGACGTTAAACAAATCAAACAAACAAACCAACCTCAAAAAATGTCTAACCCAACAGACCCTACGAAATACCGGCTTTTGAAAGAAAATGAAAATGTTTTAGCATTTTTTTTAAAGATCTTTTTTAGCATATTTTGATACCAAAATCATTTTTTTTTAATGTTTTTTGGTCTCGTAAGCATCTGTATGTACTACCCAAGGCTATAGCCTCACACTCACGCCCTCTGAAATCGGACCTGTGAATTCGCCAAATTGAGTTGCAAAATGACGAAGAGCAGATAACAAGTGATTTTCATCAGGTGGAATGGACTTTAATCTTATATAATAGTTTTTTAATCATAAATATTTAAACTTAAAAAATTAATCAGTTCTATTTAATATATACTGATTTGTACAACATCCTGATAAAAAAAATATTTCAAAAAAAGGTCTTTTAGAGGAACGCAGCATTTTTTTGTTTAGGGTTCACAAACTCGAGACGACTTCATTCCCTCCAATGCTAACAGATTTATATAAAAAGTTATAACCCTCTCTAGAGCCCCAAATAAACATAATTGATCTAAGGCCAGATTGTAGAGCCTCCGTCAGACATGATAGAGTAAACAAACAATGTTTTGTACCAAGTGACACCTGCAGAGAGTTTATATTACCTGAATTATCAGAATTAAATGTACAGACTGACATCAATGAGACCTGAAGATTCACAATGACAGCAAGTTTAATATTCTGTCTCCAGGATGTTTGTAGACTAATGTACAACATTTTCAAGATAGAGCTAGATTTATGAATACATTTATGGAAATGTAGAAAGATTGAGAATGAGAATGAAAACCAGAGCTGTAAGCTTACCATTGCAAAACTATTGACTAGACTTACTGAGGATCACGAAATACTGATAACAAGTCATTGAGGAAATCTGGTCTTGTCTGGATTTAATAATAAGGCTGTCGAGTACAGGGCAGCCTAGAAACAGGGGCTCAGCCAGAAATCAAAAGTATGGTGTCCAAAATGTTCATTTTGTTTCACTTTTCAAATTACTGGGTGTCCAATTTTGGTTTCAAGAAGTCTTAAAATATTAAAACTACAAACTCTTCAGGCGAGCTCAGCTGTGGCGTTCTCTGCAGAAAGGGTATAACCCATATGCGGAGAGTAACAGCCCTATCTAAAGCTGTTGGCTGGCTCTGGCTCTACAGCAATCTGATGCACCGTTGGTCTATCATAGTCTTCTTTAGCTCTATGTCGGTTCATGCAGTTGAAAGCGTTGACAGTTCACAATAAACACAACCCTACAGGCTTAATTTAAATAACTTTGTAAAAAAATTCCATTAACTGTACCCCATGTGCCTTGATTGGCCCTGATAATGACAGGATTAACTCTTTGTTTTGAAGCCACCCAGACAGCTTACCACATGCTGCTGAGGCAAAAACACTATATTATTACAGTGGTGACTTGTTTAACCCACCTGTGGAGCATTCACAGGTTGGTCTACTGGTATTAAAGACTTTATTTGTGAATGATATTTGATTAAAATTGGTAAACAATGATTAGTACCAGCTATAACCGTTTACGCTGTATCACATGGTCCATTTTAACGTAATTACCTGTATATTTACATAACCTATATACGAGAACGACCATTCCACAAATGTTTTTTACGTACCCGAATGAGAAGTTTCATGGGTTTTAATTCACGTGAACGGTAGATCGGTTACACAAAATTTAGAGAAAATAAGGCCTGTAATGTTGAATTATGACTTTTGTGTAGCCCAAAGTTACATCTTTTGAATTCACAAGTCAACAAATCAATGGCTGTGGATCACCTGTTGCCCTGATGCTCTGGGAGCTATGAAGTTGATCTTTTTTGATGTCTTTGTACAACTTCTCTCGCAATCGTGGGGGTGGTTTTAACTAGGTTCCCCGCTGTTATGAGGCAAGGTGCCATGTGAAGTGGACAATCTGTCGTCCTATCTATCATATACACTTGAATTTGACATTAATCCCCAAACAAATCATTCACCCTTAGGGCTGGCACACAGCCATATAAGTTAAATAACCTGAAGTACAGCATTAAACCCTAATACTAGGAAAACCATATCCATATGGACTAATAAGGCTTATTTCTAGCTGAAAATGTTCAATTTCAGAAGAATATGGCAAATATTTTGGAGAGGGAAAATATTCAATTTGCATGCTTGGGTAAATAAGAAATTGACCCAATCATCCTTTTCCTACATACGCATGTAGGAAAAGGGGTATAAAGTTTAAAGACTTGGGTGGTTGTGGGTAATGTAGATCATGTGGAGGACTTACCTGGCTTGAGCGCTCATGCGTGTTTCATGTACAATGCTCAGACTTTAAAACTTTAAAAACTATTCACTAAGTAGCGGAAAAAAACATGCGTCAACAAACAAACAAAACCTGATGTAAGCTATCAAATTATTCTATGGAGAAATCTATTTAAACAACAGTATAAGCTTATAGTAAACACTGATCATTATTTAAGTGTTGTAGTGATTATCATCGTGTATATAAAACAAGAAAATGGGTTGATGACTGGAGGAAGCTTCCTTTGCATTGAGGTCTTGGCAATGGAGAAAGATTAATTTGGGAAAAGATGCAAAATATTCACATTTTGTTGTTTGATAGTATGGGTGTACGTGAACTGCCATCGTAAATGTAAAATAGTGTTGATACAATGTTGGTGTTAAACCCCAATTATTCGATAAATCAATAAATGAAATGCATGCCATAATATGAGATAAAATACCCTAACTAACGCATAAACAACCCATACAGGGAAACAAGTTGAGAAATTGTGTTGTGAAATATTTAGCAATTTTATACCAGACCCATTCAAAATAAGCATTTTATGGGACATAGTGACATTTTTTTCTCTCACAAAACTCTAAATATGTATGAATAGCCTTATTAATTCAAGCTGATTTTTTAAACAATATCTTCTCATATTTTTGTCATGTTTATGACTGTTGAATATCACTTCAGGCTAAAGGTCTGGTTCTATGGATAAAAAACACTTCAGGGCTAATGAAACATAATAGTGTCACATAGTATAAATAAAGTGAAATTACTCTGCAAGTGAATATCTGTCCGGACAATGTTATTAGACATCTAATATATAATCTTACATTGTAGTTATCAAAGGTGAAAATATTAGAATTTGTTCTGCAAATTATTATCTGTCCAGACAATGTTATTAGACATCTAATATATAAGCTTACATTGTAGTTATCAAAGGTGAAAATATTAGAATTTGTTCTGCAAATTATTATCTGTCCAGAAAATGTTATTAGACATCTAATATACATGTAAGCTTACATTGTAGTTATCAAAGGTGAAAATATTAGAATTTGTTCTGCAATTATTATCTGTCCAGACAATGTTATTAGACATCTAGTATATACAGTGTAACCATGTTATAAGGCGCTCATTGGGGGACAAAAAACTACAGAGCGTTACAGAAGGCCCATGCTGCAAATGGTATATAACACACGAGTCTATGCACTATAGTATACAAGCTGCAACTTACTACATGTATGAAGCTACACACGGATTACTGGTATCATATGCTCTCAAAAATATTTGTTTGCTTAGATTGATCATAGTCCATGTTTATTGAAGTATGAACCATATTTTGCTTCACGTAAAAAAAACCCAAAACAAACAAACATTAAAACAAACTAGACTGACCTATACACCACATGCTGAAAAAAACCCCAATAAACTGCGCAAAGTGCCTAGGCTTTTGTAAGCTGTGACCTGGTTGGCTGGCTCTGGCTCTGCAGCCAATCAAAGGTGCCGTTGTTCTAAGTGCTGGTATTTTGCACATTCTTTTAAAAGCGTTGACAGTTCACAATAAACCAAAGCCAACTGGATTAATTGGGATAACTTTGTTAAAATTTTGCAATAACTGCACCCCATGTGTCTAACTTTGCACTGATAGTGCGCGTTATAACTGCTTGCACGGTATATTGTGGCGCATTATAGCATGGTTACAATGTATAAATAATCTTACTCATAGCTACATGTATCAAAGGTGAACATATAAGAATTGGTTATGCAAATTAATATCTGTCAAGACAATGTTAATAAACATGTTATATATATGTAGTATTGTAATCACAGGTTAAATTATTAGAATAAAACATAATAAAATAAAACAAAATATTATGATAAACAAGTAGTTTTCTCAGGTGGGGATAAAACAAAATATTATGATAAACAAATAGTTGTCTCAGGTGGAGATAAAACAAAATATTATGATAAACAAGTGGTCCTCTCAGGTGGGGATAAAACAAAATATTGTGATAGACAAGTGGTCCTCTTAGGTGGGGATAAAACAAAATATTATGATAGACAAGTGGTCGTCTCAGGTGGGGATAAAACAAACTATTGTGATAGACAAGTGGTCATCTCAGGTGGGGATAAAACAAAATATTATGATAGACAAGTGGTTGTCTCAGGTGGGGATAAAACAAAATATTGTGATAGACAAGTGGTCGTCTCAGGTGGGGATAAAACAAAATATTATGATAAACAAGTGGTCGTCTCAGGTGGGGATAAAACAAAATATTGTGATAGACAAGTGGTCCTCTCAGGTGGGGATAAAACAAAATATTATGATAGACAAGTGGTCGTCTCAGGTGGGGATAAAACAAAATATTATGATAAACAAGTGGTTGTCTCAGGTGGGGATAAAACAAAATATTATGATAGACAAGTGGTCGTCTCAGGTGGGGATAAAACAAAATACTGTGATAGACAAGTGGTCCTCTCAGGTGGGGATAAAACAAAATATTATGATAGACAAGTGGTCATCTCAGGTGGGGATAAAACAAAATATTGTGATAGACAAGTGGTCGTCTCCGGTGGGGATAAAAAAAAATATTGTGATAGACAAGTGGTCCTCTCAGGTGGGGATAAAACAAATATTATGATAAACAAGTGGTTGTCTCAGGCAGGGATAAAACAAAATATTATGATAGACAAGTGGTCGTCTCAGGTGGGGATAAAACAAAATATTGTGATAGGCAAGTGGTCGTCTCAGGTGGGGATAAAAATTTCTCCTGCAGACATTGTTGGTAGTTTTGTAAGGTGGGAATATCTGTTTGTCCTTTTGATTCTCTTATAATTCAATACTGCCAGGGCTCATTTCACAAAACGATGTTAGCTTACGTTGAATGTAATTGTCATGGCAACACTGTCTTCAACATTGGTTGTCGTGACATGACAATTACTGGCGAGTCATAGGAGTGAAAATAATCCCAAGTTTGCTGTAATACCCTCATCAATGAAACCAAGAATGGTTCTAAATCAAATTAAGTATTATTGCCTGATTGTTCTATGCAGTGTTTTTTTTTAATGATATACACATGCATTGCTGGGGTAGAAATATAGGAGATGTCTGGTTAGAATTGAGATTGTCGTGTAAAACTCTCCAGAATTTATTAAATTTAGTTGAATTTTAGTTGACCTAAATGTAATGAATTGGCGATCATTTAGATGTTTCCAGTAGCTGACAATCGCATGATTCAAACAAAAACTCAACATGAGCGTTGCGCGCAGGTTTTACAGACACACAAATGAAGTTACTGTTTATACATTAGTAAGACATGACGACTGTTATGGATGTACAACTTCTGAATATAATTGGTACTAATTCACCAGCTTCTAAATGCCACTCAAACAAGATGTTTATACATTGCCATCTAAGTTTTCTGTGTTTTATCTTTTCAGTGTGCGACACCATAGACATCCGAAACAACATCAGCACATTCCATCAACTGGATAACTGTTCTGTTATTGAGGGCAAACTTTCTATTTCAATGATGGACAAAGTCAGTTGGGTACAACTAGAGAAACTTTCCTTCCCAAAACTTGTCGAAATAACAGACTACCTCTTACTGTTTCGAGTTCAGAATTTAAGGACGTTGCGTCATTTGTTTCCTAATCTATCTGTGATCCGTGGCCAAAATCTACTGTATACCTACTCATTGATTGCGTTTGAAATGCCACATTTAGAAGAAATTGGCCTGGTGAATTTAACTGTAATGGAACGTGGCGCCATTCGTTTAGAAAAAAACCCGAGTTTATGTTTTACTCAGACAGTCGATTGGACGCAGATAGCCAAAACAGCCAATCCAGAGGACCACTATATCAAAGAAAACAAAAATCCTCGAGATTGTTTGCAGTTCTGTCCAGACTATTGTCCTGAGGTGGAAAAGAGTAAAGAAGACAAAACCAAAGTCAAAAGATGCTGGGACGTCAACAATTGTCAAAAAAGTAAGTCATTATTTGTTTATTATGAGGCTTATGACAATCGACTGTTGGCAATACATGCATTATTGTTGATTTAGAGTGAAAATTGCAAATAATTTTTTGAGGGGATAATTTTGATAAATGTTTACTTTAATTTATTTATTTATCTATTTATTTTTATTCAAGAAAATTCAAATAATTACAATAACGACCTATAAACGGAATCCATGAAACACTAAATGTATATACAACATGATTAAGATAAGTGACTAGGCAACATACAATTTTTACCAATAACAATAAAAGTAACAAGTCAATCGTAAAAATGTATATAAACATATATATAAAAATTCACAGTTCTTTAAAAATACTTTGTTTAAAAGAGGATTTTGAAAGGAAAAAATCAGGTTTAATTTCATTAAAAAGAGTCTGTTGCAAGAACGAAAATTTACATATTTGTCCTGTATCTATTTAACCTGAATAAAGTGTGGTGTCTTAAACTGCGAGCAGGAACATTAAAAGTTACTTAGATAAAATATATAGTGAATCAGATTTCCCGCTTAAAACATGCGCGAAGGATGCGCGAATCCCAAACACACACATTAAGTGGACCATCTGGTAACAGTTTCTTGATTGGCTGTGACAACCTGCTAGTTCAAGATGCGGGCCAATTGAAAACTCTTTATCATAGGCATCCGGTCATGCTGGAGACAATGGATGGATGATCAGTAAGAACTACACTCTGCTTCATCAAATATATTAATTTAATCATTAAAGTACAGCTCATGGCATTATTAAATATGATCAAATCAACCAACATACAGATTCCAGTATAAACCTGCAGTGTGACTACTTTTGGGATTCCTTTTGAGAACTTTGTCACTCTCTAGAAGCATATATCAGCTTTATCGGCTGCAGCGTAGCAAACATGTGGACCCACCCAAACAACATCCTCCATGCACTGGATATGAAAACCAGTCCCCATTACGGCCTAAAGGTCATAAAAGATACGGAACTACATGTATTGTAAATAACAACAGGGACAGTTGAATTTGCTGTTGAATCTTTGAACAAAATGAACCTTGCAATATAGACCGGAGATTTCATACTGGTAGCCTTGTACAGAGAATAAATCAAGTTCTTTCTCTTGTTAAATAAGACTGTCTACCCCCAGGTATATTATGAGTGAGTAACAAGATGTGGCTCTGGCAATGGTGGGGGTGGTTTTTACGAGGTTTCCTCTCAGTTTTCCACCTTTATTAAGCAAGGAGCAGTGTGAAGTGGACGATACGTCATCATATATAATAAGTGAAAGACTACGACCTTAAACCCCAATCAAACAAACAAACAAACTTATTACATATGCCCTAGCACTCTTCTAGTTTATATGACTGACCAGTTAGTTCCATGTGAAGTGTGTTTATACCCCTCCACCAGCAGACCAGTAACAGGTGTCAACAACTGACCCTTAGTTCTTCTTTTATTAGACTTACCCTTTGCGACAGATTTTGTTTTTTGCCCCTGATTTTATAGTAGACCTGGAAATGGTAAATCATAGAGTAAGGTGACTACTCCACAGAAGGACTAAAAATTCATATTGACTCAATATTTCGGATTATTATCAAACCATCATCTCTATTATGTTAAGCTTGTCAGCAGAAATTCTAATAAATGGTACATCACCGTACATGTATTGTCTGTAAAATAATATGGCCGCCAATGCATAATGTATAATATTTTCTCCTTTGTGTTTTGAACATGTTAACTTCAGAACAAATTCTAGATTGATTTGAAACATGTACACTACTTACTTCTATAAATATTTATAAAGGATGAGATTTCTTTTCACCAAATTCCACAAAACAATATGTCTGCCAGTGCATAATTTTACAATATTCATGCTTTTTCGACAATATGTAAACTTGATAATTTGGGAACAAATTCCTCGATTAAATTCAAATTTGTACTGTACTAGGTTTCTCGTGTTAAGATGATGAATGGCTTGGATTTCACCTCATTCCAGGAAAGAATATTGCTGCCATTACATAACTTTACAATATTCACGTCTATACATGTGATGTGAATGAAAGACTTTCAAACTCTTTCAATACTTTCATCCTGTTCCACAACATTATGATTGCATTTCACCAAATTCCACAAAAGTAAACGGATGTCAGTAATTTTACAAGATTAACATCTGGATGTATGTGATGAGAACATTATATAAACAAATTCCACTTTTGATTTGTCACTTCAATTGTTCTCTTTAAAACCATGATGGTGTATGTATTTCATAAAGTTCTATAAAACAAGATGGGTGCCATTTAATTTTTTTGTATTATTCATGTCTGTATGTATTGCGAACACTATAAGTGGAAAACATATTCACTTAAAACTTGAAAGCCTTCATTATTACAGTTTCAATATTCCATATTGATTACCCACCGGACATAATACAATGACATCCCAAACAGATGAGCGGCACATCCTAGGGCTTAGCCAGAAATCAAAAGTATGGTGTCCAAAATGGTTTTTTTGCTTCCTTTTTCAAATAACGGTGTCCAATTTAGACAGTTTTCTCCTGCATGTTAAAGTTTCTTAAAATAGGGTATCCGAATGAGTCAATTTTTCACATCAGCTGTGTCCATTTGGACGGGTGTCTGCCTACCCCCTTGGGCACATCGCCCTTCAGCTCTGCGGACACCAGAGCGACAAGAGGCTTCCTCCCAACCCCAACAAGTCATACGTGTATGTGTGAAATCTGGCCTGTGCTGTAACCTTTTCTGGCTTAAATTCAAAATCGGTCCTCTAACAATTCGTCAGGTAACCTAACATTGGCATTTTTAGCTGGTTAACTGATTTTTTAAAACACATAAATGTGCCTCTGTGTAAAATAAATTTCTTGGGAACGAGATTACTGTGTAAGTGATTTTGTGAGGAAACGTAACTAACATTTGTTTTTTCCTTGTTAACTGATTTTTTAAAATACATAAATGTGCCTTCGTGTAAAATAAATTAGCTATCAAAATCAATAGCAAAATGCAAATTTAGATGAAGACTGCAAACTATTTGGGAAACCTATAAATCGGTTATCCTAAAATAAGTTTACTTAAACCATGGGGAGACCCCGTTCTGTCCCTTCACCCCAACAGCACAGGTCTGGGAGTTTAAGCATGCCATTAAACGTCAAGAAAACATCCATCATTGGGTGGCATGCCATTAGAATATGAGTGAAATGACCTTCATCCCAGATCTAGGGGCGGGCGGCTGGAGGGAGCTTCATGTTGCCCTGGTGCATGCCCTGGGCTGGCATGCTGTCAATGATAGGAGGACAAACTCTAAGCACAGCGTTAAACCCCAATCAAACAGTATCTAATTAAAGGAAAAGTCATTGAATTTTTCATTAAATGGTCATCATTAAATCTGTATTTATGTGCGTGAACCCTTCTCTATAATACAGCCAATGATGTAATAACTTGTCATAATTCTGTTCAAATGAAGATCAACTGATTGTCGCTGTTGATCGTAAGATTTAGGTCAACAGTGCCCGAAGCATGTTATTTACTGTTAGCTACTTATTATCTGGACTATTTAAACAGCAAGATTGAGATGCCGGTACCTGCATTGATTTTTCAGAGCATTGCTCTAGAAACGGTGTACTTGCTATATCTGGCTTCATTTGATTGGCCAAAGGCTGTGAAAGCCCTGGATCAATCTAGAATATCTCTAGTTGACCGATTATTATTACCAAACGAAACGTTGAAAAACAATGGTAGGTTTTACGCCACCTGTAGAGTACATCATGTGACGTTTATAAAATTATAGATGGTCCATGATTTGATTATGTTGTCTTCAGGTGAGAGGGAGCTTCCTGGTGATCTCTGGGCTTTTATTGTGTTCAGGTGAGAGGGAGCTTCCTTGTGCTCTCTGGGCTTTTGTTGTCTTCAGGTGAGAGGGAGCTTCCTGGTGCTCTCTGGGCTTTTGTTGTCTTCAGGTGAGAGGGAGCTTCCTTGTGTTCTCTGGGCTTTTGTTGTCTTCAGGTGAGAGGGAGCTTCCTTGTGCTCTCTGGGCTTTTTAGAAGCACAAAGTCGGGCTTTTGTTGCTTCTGTGTTTTTTAGTCTTGTAATTTGCCTTGGCGCCCTTGCCAAAATGGTGATATGTACATCATTCTGTATAATACGCATACACGTTTTCATTGAATATCTATATATTTCACTGTATTAATATATTAGAGGTGATTAGGGTAGAGTAGTGAAATAACTTATCATGGCACTAACAGACAATACGGTGTTTATTTGTTACAAGGTTTCCTCTCTGTTTTCCACCGTATGCAAGCAAGGAACAGTGTGAAATGGACCATCCATCACATATATAGGAAACGTTAAATACCCTTGAGTACAATGTCAAACCCAAATCATACAAACAGAAAAATCCAAATATTGTGCTATTTAATAGTAAAATATTCTGTTATTGTCTACCACTGGTCATAACCTTGCACTGTGGCTTAGTAGTAAGTGTGTGTGTGCGCTTACGAATCCTACTCTATTGTACTGTTCACAGGATAGAGTCCCTCTGTCAACAATCAGGAATGAGTGAGTCTCACAAAGTGACAATTGCAGGTGTAGTTTTTACAAGGTTTCCTCTAGGATCATTACAATAATTATAAATTTGACCAGGAACATTATGAAGTGGACAATCACAATCCATCATATAAGTGAAATACCCTTGAGTATGACATTAAACACCAATCAAACAAACAAACAAACAATGCGGCAATAGTAATACAGACGCCTGCATCCATGGCTTTGTTGGTTATTGTAGGAAATTCCTGATCCTCAATCTGTCTAATGGCAATACGTGTCTCTGACAAAGATAGCCAGGCGGTCTTTAAAAAAACACTACTTGACAAAAGTACAAGCTGATGTGAGTATTTCTTTACACATGTGACCTGTTATTCATCAGACAGCAATGTTGTGAAAACAGGTTTTCATAGATTTAATTATTACAAAGACTCGAGTTTAAGCTGCCTTTGTGAGCATATGTCCTCATTGTCAGTCTATTGTCCTGTAATCAATTAACAAACAGAGATAACAACTTCTTGAATTAATAGGCATTTCAATGTCTACTCACAGTCCTCCGTCCATGTGTCCTGAGCTTAGGGCTTAGGCAGACACCCGTCCAAATGGACACCCAGAAGTGAACAATTACCTCATTTGGACACCCTGTTTTAAGAAATTTTAACATGTCTAAATTGGACACCCAGTTATTTGAAAGTGAAGCAAAATGTTCATTTTGGACACCCTACTTTTGATTTCTGACTAAGCCCCTGGTCCTGAGTTACAACCTGAAGTGACCTCTCATACTGTTATTACCCATGCTTATTTCAACATGCACTATTGGCAATGCATGCTTGTGCCACCTAAGATTTTAACTCAAGATGGGCGAAAGTCAGGGGTAAGGTAGTAACCACCTGAGGTCTCCATACATCAACTGAGCCTTCCTCACCACACACCTTCAACAATGTTTCTTAACCCAGGCTGTCCTCAAATAAAACAAAGGAAAAATCTTTAAAAAAAGATTGAACCAAAGGTTTTGCCTTGTGATGTTATGACAACAGAGTGAGGTCCCTTTTTGAAATGACGTTGCCACTTTATGGCACAGTAGGGCAGACTGCCAGTGTCTATACTTTAACATTACGAGTCGTTGGCTTTCAGGAAAATGTAGCTGTAAAATTGTTTTGCCAAAAATAACATTTTACACTATGGGAAAAAGAAATTCACATGGTTTCATTAATGCTTACCTGTTATTTGCATTACATATTTGCCTTTTTCTGCCGCCCACTGAAAGCATCTCTAGCGCCTCAGAGCTAACATCAGGCCCTCCAACGATTCCTACTTTCCTTATTTTTAACTACTTTTAACTTTACCTCTTCCTACTTTTTATGTGAAAACCCTCTATTTTTATACTTTTTACCAGTTCAACGCATCAATATTGGGCTGCTGGAATTTATGGCATTGAATTGCAAGTAGAAAATGTCAGTGGCTGTATTACATACAATTGACATTTCTACTCTATAACACATAATTGTCCACCACAACTATAGTAGAGGGACTTATAAATGCTAATCAGCGTCCGTCTGTCAAAAGTGTAGCTTGAAAACAAATTTATGGATTAATTTCAAATATTATATTAACATGTAGCTTTCTTCCTCAACAGATGTGATTAAATTTCACCAAATTCCGTTAAACAAAATGGGCGTTATTATGTAATTTCAGAACATTCATGCCTGTATGTGTTGTGAAAATGATAACTATAGAATAAATTCACGAATTAACTTTGACTCTATTCCTGCCTCTAATACGATAGATGGGATTGAATTTAACAACATGGTCGCCAGTGCAATATTTTACAATATTCACATGATATCTGTTAATATTGTGAAAATGATAACTATAATAAACTCAAGTCTCATCCTATTAAGACAACAGATGGGATTGAATTTCATCAGATTCACAGATTAAATTGAAACATATAAGATTCACCTTGCTAAGACATAAAAAGGGTAGCATTTCATCAAATTGTGCAAAACAATATGGCCACCATTGCATAATTTTTCAATATATGCCTGGCTGTGGCTTAGTGGTAATGAATGCATTTCCTAAACTGAACCTGCTTTGATTTATCTTCACCGGATGGAGTCCGGCTGTTGATCATCAGGTATATGAGCGAGTCACAAGTTGTGGCTCCAGCAATCGCGGGGGTGGTTTTTTTTATGAGGTTTCATCCAGGTTTTCCACCGTTTTAAGGCTGGGTACAGTGTGAAGTGGACAATACGACTTCATATAAGTGAAATACCCTTGAGTACGACGTTAAACCACAATCAATCAATCAATCATTTCACCAAATTTTCTAAAACAAGATGGCCGCCATTGCATGATTTTACAATATTCACTGCTATGTTTTTGTGAACATGATAGCTTGAGAACAAATTCATTGATTAACTTGGAATTTAGCCCTTCTATAAAGAGGAAAGATAGGATTGTATTTAACAAATTATGCAAAACATTATGACCACCATTACATAATGTTTTCATTGGTGCCTATGTGCTGTAAACCTGATAAACTTGAAACTTGCACTATGCTTCCTCTCCTTCAGATGCTGAATGGTGTGGATATCACCAAGTTCAATAATATAAAATGGTCACCATTGCATAATTTAGCAATATTTATGTCTGCATGTATATGTGGTGAACACAAGGCTTGAAAACAAATTCATTGACTAATTCTAACATAAAAAAATTATTTTCCTACAGTTTACAAACAGATGGGATTACAATAAACTAATTTTGCAAACCAAAATGGCCATCAGGGCCCATCACTCAAATTAAGGTGTTAACTTCAAACGTTGCTTTTAAGCTTGCCTGTACGAAGTAAGGAGAGATTAATGTCATACCCCTGGCATCGGCGTCAGCCATTTAAAGGCTTCTATAATGAAATGTACAGTTTGTACAGAGGGCCTGACCTGAAAGCAAGACATAATTAAAATTATATGGAATTCTGTGAATATTTATTATGCTAATTAGGTGATATTGTTTTTTACAAAATGGCGGACAATTTGCGTTAAAACACCATAACACCAAATGGAATAGCCTCTTTTTCCTAAAATTTTGGGTACATGTAAATGTATTCTACAGCATGAGAGGAGAGGGATATTGTCTGTTCAGCTTATTTTATGCATATAAATTACTTTAACGAGCTTTTCAATTAAATTTGCGTCAAACACCATATCTCCAAATTGAACAGCTCGTTTGTCCTAAATTTTTATGTAAATGTCACACAGAGGAGAGGGATATTATCTGTTCAGCTTATTATGTGCATATTAATTACTTTAACAAGCTTTTCAATTAAATTTGCGTAAAACACCAGAACTCCAAATTGAATAGCCCAATTGAAATTTTGGGCAAATTTTACACAACATGGGGGGAGACGGTCATTATCAGTTCAGCTAATTACATGCATATTAATAACTCTTAACAGGCTTTATGCGTAGATGTTAAATCGTTTTGTATTTTTACCTTTACGGCAAAAGGAATGCATTCCCTTTCATTGGTGGAACAGGCGAGCTCTTTGGCAGCCTTGCGGCCAAGTATTATAAAATTTAATCATTAAAGTATTTTTTCCGTAAGTCCACTTCATGCTCACCACATGTTGCCAAAAAGAAGACACGGCATGAAAAATCCCACAGAAATTTGACTGGAGAAGTTTGTACAGTCAGTTTGTTTGCGGAAAACATATGTGCGCCCTTAATCTTATAGTGCCCAAATAAATGTCAAAGTATTACTTTTTTTTATAATATCTGTTTTAAAATCAAACCAAAAGGGGGAAGAGAACCCTAATTATGGTTTGATGAACTTGGAATAGGAACCTGACATTTTGTCTAGAAACTCCTCTTATGACAGTCACATGATGTCAAAAGAATAAAAGTCAATGGAATTAAAGCAAACTGATATATAGTGTAAGTATAAATGAAATCAACAGTAGTTATGTCTTGGTGACCAATACAAATGAGGGGAACATAAATCCACTTTCTATACCCTGACACCTCTGTCAGGGTGATGTAGAACAGTAGACTAGAGGTATTATTTTTTTGGTGAGTGACTATATAAAAACGGCAGCTAGACCTCTACCACGTGTAAGACAGGACTTGACCGTGATATGATTAAGTGTAGGAAAATAGTTCTTGTGTGAGGAAGAATGTGCGAGTAGGTTTAAGCGTCTGATCTTCGACAGCTTTCCTGATAAATATTTTCATGATAATTTTCCCTGTGTAATCTTAGTTGAGAAGAGAGCATGTGCCTTACATATGTTTTATGTAGAGTTTAATAGGGAAGCTGTGTGTTGTTTGTACAAGGGTGTTGCTTGTCACTGTATCAAGATGGCTCAGATATTCAAGACAAGGGTTTCTTCTCTGATAAACATGTGTTTAACACAATTATGCCTTTCTTTGGGTAACCACTTTTGCCTAAAAAATCTCTTCAAATGAATCGGGCATTTAATAGTGTTGTAGTTTGGTCAAGCATTCACATTTTTGTTTGAAAAAAAGATACAAGGCTCCTAACCAGAGCCGCTAAGTTAATTTTTGGACCCTGGGGCAAAAGAAACTTGCCTCAATCCCCCCTCCCCTCCCCCCATACATTATCAAGGGCCTTATGCAAGTCGCGAGTGGTTGGAGGGAGCAAACAATCCTGTTGCGCTGGTGCTTTCAGAGCTAAAGAGAACAGGAGGAGGATATATTTGTGAAGTCTTAGTATTGTCCTCTGACTGTCCTGTCTTAGCCTCGTGATGTCTTTGTTTGTTGTCAGTGGTATTTGGGTTGGTTTTATTTTCCATGATTGAGACCTATGGTAATTGCTTCCCTGAAGATGTTCCAAAATCTGCTCTCCATGGCCATGCAAAATACAAAATTTCTCCATTAGATGGGGGTCTGTGACCCCCAGATCCCTGCACGAGGCACCCACATTAGAAACCTGTATTTGCCCCTGTGGTATGTACCACACGGAATTCACAAAAGCACACATTTTATTTTGTTTGGTCCCCGTGAGGAGCGGGTGGGCCATGGCCCTGCAGAATACTCCCTCGGCTTCCTCGATTGTTCGTAAGAGGCGAGAAAAGAGGTTGCTTCCTGTTGCCCTGGTGTTCTCAGAGCTAAAGGGTAACGAGAAGAAGATTTGTTTGTGATGTTCTGTATTTGTGTCCATCATCATATAAGTGAAATACCCTTGAGTACGACGTTAAACACCAATCAAACAAAAAAAACTAAAAAATCCTCAATAGTGCTATTATTGTAAAGACAGCATTGCTACTTAAAAAAAAAAAACGCCGTTAGCAGTATATATTATTTTCAACAATATATGTTTTCACTTTACTTGAATAAGGTACCATCTATTTCGAACCGTGAACCATTTCTTCCTTCTGGCTAAAGGCAGTTTGTTTGAAGAGATGCTATATTGTCATTACTTAGAACTGGAGGAGAATAAACTTCCAAACATTATTGAAATTGTAAAAGTGTAAATTTTTCTTGGAATAAACCCATGTCATATAAGCAAAAAAAACCTAAGCACAATGTAAAACACCAATCAATAAAACCATTTTTAAGGTCAGAGTATAGTTCCACAAAGCGATCTGAGCCAGAGTTGATCTTAATTACCATGAAAACACAATACATAGTCATCATAATTCATGAGAATAAAGATGAAATTAAACTAGGAGCGCTTTGTGGAGTGGGCACCAGATCTTATGATTAAAAGACGTGTAATAAACAAAAATTAGCCTCATATTTTATTGAGAAGATTTAAGGTAAATTAAATAATAAGTAATAGTCGATATATTTCAGTAGGTTACTGTTGCACTGGACAGACAGCTGAACTATCCAGCATCCTTTGTATTTTAAAACATTGTTAAGAGCACATTATAACAAAAGACTTTAATTGAGGTAAAAAAAAAAATCTTAAAAAAAAAAAAGAAAGTTACGCAATCTTAAATGTTCATCAACAACACTTACTTTTTTTACATTAAAACTTCAGCTTATCTTAGTCTTTGTTTAAAGATTTTTAATTGCAGGGCCGTGTTATTTATTCTTGTTATAATAGAGGGTGTACATGTAACTGAATGTATAAATAGGAAGACAAGCATTACCCATTATATATATTCCTTCTTTGTTAATTCCTGTCAATCGTTTTAAAATAAACTTAAATTTTAAATCACCATGTATCGATGTGTATCTTTGATTAGAGTTGTAAATTTACTCTACTTTATTAATAAATAATAATAATAATAATAATATTTTATTTCAGACTTTTTGTCCAAATAACATTACAATTGCGCATATATGATTAGCAAGAATACAGCCATTTCATAGTAGTCTACAACTGTACACATACATGTATGTTTTTTCCTTAAGCATATTGTTTAATGACTATACAAAATATTCTCCCAATGTTTAAAAATCTTAAATTTAATTAGTTTA
>JARFOD010094190.1:10670-32326 GCA_031763545.1 Mopalia muscosa | reverse complement strand
TATTTGTGTCCGTCGTCATATAAGTGAAATACCCTTGAGTACGATGTTAAACACCAATCAAACAAACAAACAAATCAAAGTAAAACCCTGTTCTGACAATACTCAAGAATCAGACATGTTTTTATCAGAGGATATGAAGTAGGATTTCTGTATATCTAAAGTGTCTATATTAGGATTAAGACTTGAAATTACTAAAAGAAAATTTTAATTGGATGTTTAAAATTAAAACCCTGTTCTGCCAATACTCGAAAAACAGGCATACTTTTGTCAGAGGATATGCAGAAAGGAAATACTCCCTGGTTAATTAGAGTAGTTATGATCAGCTCTGTGTGGTGTATAATGACAATGTCACACATGGTCTCAATTAAATAGGTTGCAGCTGGCAATAAAATAAAAAAATGTAGCAATACCATTTTTGTTTAACTTTACTTCAATCAGGCAAAGGAAAGTGCAAATTTGTCCTTTTTTCAAATTGTTGCTAATTTTAAAATTACAATAGATGTTACGTTGTGTGGATTGTAAATGAACGACATTTTAGGCCTATTTGTTACAATTTGTTTTATATGTTTGCAAAGAAAATAGGCCTACTTACAAATTTTGTGCACAATTCAAACTAAAAACTGAATGAAACTTTAATCACAATTAAACAAATGAGAGCAAAATTTAATTAAATTTGTTCTTAAAAATGTGAAAATACAATTAAATTTAAATCTGAAGTTTTTGACTTCTATGAGTAATGATTTATAATCACAACTCTGCCTTACTTCGGATTAATTCCTTGTGTATGGTTGTGAAATACATTGCAAAAAAGACAACTAAAATACCATTAAAAGCATGGTGCTAAACACCAATCTTTATAAGTGAGGAATTCATTAAACATAGTGTTTATTAAATAAAGTCATCTCATCAAGTCCTGCTCATATCAAAACCCTCGAAAAAAATCCAGCAAGCATGCCAACGTAATATTTTCTTTTCCCACATATGCTGTTAATGGAAGCCATATTTGTTAAGTGTCTAGAGATGTAGCTTAATTACATGGTTAATTATGTAAGTGTAATTTGTAGATTTTCTTTATCAGGAAAACTTTTTCATGTCTATTTAGAGGAAGGAAGTAACAGATTTTAAAACACTCAAATTTTTATCAATGACAAATGTGAAAAACCAAACATGACAAAACAACCAAAATTTTGTTACAGCTGTTATCTTTAAGATTCTGTGACTCTGTCAATTGCGTGTTGGACCGTTGAACCTTCCTCAATTATCAGCCACTCAGATGGTTTAGGACAGTATTTCTACCCTAGGTTTTGGGGGAATTACATCTGAAACTAATATTATTGTTCACATTTTTTTTTTTAAATTTGATTTTAAATTAAATTTCCAGTTAAACAAATCAAAAATTTCTCCATCTTTGAAACTGCAACTGAATTTTAATGGACAAAAATTAACAAGGATTAAAGCTGGGATATATATCCAAGATAAAAGTCACAAAACTTAGGAACTTAAGAAATTAATTTGTAAAACAAAGATAAATACGCCTGCACATGTTGTTACAGTTAAAATTCTAATTGTGAAATTAAACAAAAAAATCATTTATTAGTGTTACTACACAAAAATGAGTTCTTTTCTCTGGCTACATACATGGTTGTACAGTCTGTGATAGGGCCCATTAGTCTGTCTAGTTATATTGTCATAATATGTCTGTGTTAATAACAACAAGCATAGGTTAAAATGTCAAAACACACTCCCCATTATTATAAACATCTGTACACCAGCCTTGAGGTAGTAGTTATGTTTCTTTAGATTTATAGAAGATTGAAACAAAATAATAATGACCATTCTTGGATATATATTATTGCCAAGATTTTCAAATAAAACAAAAACATTTTTTTGTGTCTTTATAGTAATGTTGTTAAACTTTGAAATGAAGTTTAGTGGATTATCTGTTAACAAACTAGATATACAAGCCAGGTAAAACCAGATGTTCCATTAGGTAGTTGAGCTAGTTAACTGTTTGTATGTAACATTGTTTCACTAAAGGAGACAGAGTCCAATTGGGTTTTAATCTTGCGTCACAAGTTATACAGAACTGTAAATTTGGTATCAAATTATAAGTGGTGAATAAATTTAATTCAATGGGACTGTTCAGTGTTTGACTACATGGCCATCATATCTGTGAAATACCAATCAATCAACCAATCAATCTATTTCTTATGTACAAGTAGGCATGCACAAAAAAATATATCTTTTCTCTTGAAAGTACCTCCGGCTTGTTTTAAAATCTGTATACTCTCCTAAGATGTGAATATTTCTTCTGTTAATAGCCAGTTGGATTTGTAACATTTATGTCCAGAGTAGCTGCGGAGTCGGCTAAACAAGATCTTCAGGTGAGATAATTGTAATCAACAGGTAATCTGCTAAAAAACGGAGCCTCACTTTGGAAGGGGCATTGCTTTAATAGAAGGTCTTTTCCCAAAATAGCTGAAGTGATTACAAACAGTGATTTTAAACGACCCCCATTGATGTCCATAAATAGTCTGTATACAGTTCCCCTTGTCACACTTTAAAACTATTTGTTCTGGGAATATCTGGTCAAAATTTCTGGTGAATTACAGTTATGGAATCAAATAATAGGAGAAAAGTTTTGAAGGCGTCACTCTTTTGAAGATTGTATCATCCCTCTTGTCAACAGTTTGACATTCAGATAAGTGAAGGGGTTGTTAATCCAAAATTTGATTTCTGATTTAAGTCAAAAAGTTTAAATACTTGGTTATGACTTGTTTTTAGATTTGAAAATTGAATATTTCGTATTATCACTTTAATACACTTCTGGGACCAAACATAAAAACACTCTGTAGGGGGTGGGTGGGGGTGGGGGGTATCTTTAATATAACTGTGGGGCCATGGCTCTGGTCAGACAAGTGATCTACTAATTCTCCTGATATGGATATTAGGTATATGTGGCAGTCACAAGAGGTGACTTGACAAGTGAAATGGTGCTTTCCTTTCAAATAAAACAAACAAAAATGGACAAAAACTGTGCCCCAGCATCAAATTTCTCCTTGGGTCAGAAGTAGATTTGTGGAAAAGAAGCCATTTTTGTATATTGGTAAGCAGCCTTCTTGCAGTGTATAGTTCACATAATTGTTCTACTCAGAAAAGAAAGAAATTTTAATATCTTTAAAAAATGAAAATATTTTTTTTTGTGTTTTCTCACACAGGGTGTGCGCTTTGACCCTGACTTACCACAGACACTTCGACTTGAGTTTGCTAAAAGTAACACAAAAGTCCAAAAGCCGAAGCAGCAGTCCCCTCAACCAGCTGCTCCACATCCCACGTTTATTCATCCTATTACAGGGCGTAAGTTATTGTATATTAAGTTATCTCCCTTTGACGGGGTAAGTTATTAGGTTGTCTCCCCCTTTGCATGAAAATCACTAGGGGAAGCTAAGGAGAGAAGGGAACATGAAATTGGATTTTCTGGACTTTACAGTTTCCATTTCACGTCATCAAATTTAATCTTTTAAAAATTTTAAATTTGCGTCATTTCTTGTTATACTTGAACTAAGTAACAACTAATTTTTAATGTTTTAGTAATAAATTCATAGATTTGTAGCAGATTGTACTTATATCCCTTTGCATGAAATATCACCAGAGGGACCTGTAAATATTTAAATTCATGCAAGCTGACACGAACTTTGCTCAATTCACTTTTCGTTTACTATTTTCAGAAAGGAATGTTCACTAGAGCACTGATAAACTTTCTTATAAATCGGAATGCAATTCAAGCACTTTCGAGTTTAAAAAACATAATCTTTCAGTCTTGAATTAAATTTAATAAAACTACCCTTGACCTTTTGACATAATTAAATTTAATTTAAATGCACTTAAGCTTTTTAAGTGTTGGTAGTTAGCTAATAAAATTATTATTATATTTCCAATGCTGCACTTCAAAGATCTTATCATGCAATGTATTAACTCATATAAAAATGCACTTATTCTGTTTTATTCAAATTTTTATCAAATTCTGATAATAATTAATCAAAAGTTTGACCTTGTCCTGACCTTCAGGTTCCTTCACTTTTCATTCTAATCTTCACTATTCACTTAATTTATTACAGAAGATTTGGCAGGAGCGGCATTCTTCCCGGGTGCCCCAGAGGCATGGCCCCATCACCCTTTTGCGGCCGCATATCCAGAATTGACGCCCGCAACTGCTCTCCATCACCACACCGCACTTCTCCAGCACCCTGCATTGGCACAAGTTCCGACCGTTCGGGTTAGTTTTATAACACGGCCATCTTGTTCAAACCACTAACATTTAATCAAAACACTAATGTCTTATTCCAAGGTCCCACATCTCCTTCAAAAAGAGTGCTGGCTTTGAAAACATGGCCACATGACCAGTTCTAAACATCAGACAAGTTTTAGAACACTGCCATCTTGTGGCAGACAGTGACATATTTTCTCAAACATTGATGCTTTTCCCAAACACTGATGTATTTTCTTAAAAGTTGTTTTGTTCCAAAGACAAATATCATCTTCAGTAGAATGGCTTTTTGTCTAAAAGATCAATGTCTTCTTAAAAAAACACTGAATTTCTTTTCCTTTTTTTGGTCTTTGCACCAAGATAACCTGTTCCAGGCATTGTTGCTGAAGGACTGTGTAGATACTAAAAGATTTTATAAATGACAAGTCATCAGTTGGTGTCATAAAACTCCAATTGAATTTCATAAAACTCTAAGCAACTGGGCCCTGAAAAGGGAAACAACTTGGTACCACAGAAACTTATCTATCAACAAGGCTGTTGCACTTTATTTCTCACTGAAACATCCAGCTATCATACTCCCTGCATGTCATTACTAGGCCATGTTCTCCATTACATATAAAGGGTGGCCGTGTCAGCTGGGAATTGGGGTGGAACACCCATCCTTGTAAAGCCAACCTTTGTAATATAAGCTATGATTTTTGGGAGGGAAAATCAAAGAGTACACCGGGTCAAATTATTGGGGACGTGGATATGCTCTCTAATCCTACGTAGATGTCCAGCTCATGGTTTGAAGTCCTTCATTCACCCTCACAGGATGTGACTCCAGGAATCAAGGGGTGGTTTTTACCAAATTTTCTCTTAGGTTTTCCACTGTCTTTAAGTACGGCACAATTTAGTCATGATATCAGTGAAATACCCTCGAGTATGACGTTAAACCCCAATCAAACAGACAAACCAGCCAACCAACAAGTTATGTCAGCTCGCCGCCCTACCGTCAAGTTGCTAGTGGCGTCCCTATTTAAGCCAAGTGGACACTCACTCTCTGTCTTAATGGAAATGAATAAAGAAAACAAACTAATTCATTTAAAGAAATTGATTGATGTGATTTGTGGGGCTGCAAAATCCATACCAGGGAAGCAGCCCTAGGACCACAATTTCCACCAAACACTCTGTCTGTACTCAGCGTAACTAATGAGAGCAGAGATCCCTGTAAAATTTTACCAACATCCAAATTGTGGCCCCTCTGGGTAAGGACAGTTTGTTTGAAGAGTGGCAATATTGTCTTTACTTAACACCAGAGGAACTTGCATATTCCAACATTATTGAAACGCTTCACATCTTGATTGTGCTAGCGTCAATTATTGTTGGAATACAATGTCGTCATATAAGCAAAATACCCTCAAGCATGTTGTAAAACACCAACGAATTGGGTTTTCTGCCAAGCCAATTATATTAATTTTTCACACAAAAGTTATTTGCAACACAATGGCAGTTCGCACCCACTAATGCATGCCTTAACACCTTGATTTTCAGAATGACCATTAAATCTGTACATTTACAAATACAAATAAAACTCCTGGATAATATGATACAGGTTTGGTTTGAACAGTGTTATTTAAAAGACGGAACTGATTTCTCAAAAACAATTGCATATACCATTGTATATTTATTCTTTCTCATTGTAATTTGCTGATTTGAAAATAATATCGCCCTTTTTTGTTTTACAGTATTCCATATTTTACTTCATTTACGATTATTTTTTTGTTAATTATCAAACCTCTTAAGCACGGTGTAAAACACCAATCAATCAACCAATTCACATTCCTCGCCTCCTTTATTCTTGTGTTTTAAATTATTCAGTCTGTTGCCTTCCAGGAGCAGCCTGAGATCGCCCAGTACCATGTGCCCTCATACTTGACGGGGCTGCGAGTGAGTAATCCAGTTAATATTCCTATTTTATCTTGGGGCGCTGCAACATTTTCCAAATTTTTTTCAAATTTAATTGTCTGTAGCGGGGATCTAATCCAGAGGGTATATGGTAAGTCTTGGTTTCCTGTCAGGTTTGAGTACACCAATTCTGTCTTTACTTTGCACTGGAGGGAGGACAGCTTTCAACTTTATCAAAACACTTAATTGACATTTTATGGTTGTACTTTTGAGAACTTTTGTTTGAAAATCCAAAGGGCAGGATGACCTTGAGACCTTTTTCAACAGCTCTCTCCCAAACTGCTCAGACCATAACTAGATTCCCTTTTCATGGACACACATTCTATAATAAAAAAGTGTAAATATCATTTGTGTTTAAAACTTTTGGTACCAATCAGTATTCTGGAATTACTTGACTAGTAATCTGGTTGAAACTACTTGAAGCCCTACGGCCATGGTTAGTGGATCCGTGATATACCTTAGAGTAAGATACTAAATCATATAAACAAAAAAGCTTCAAATATTTGGGGGCCCATCTGTCATCTATCAGTCACACAATGTGGATCTGGCAATAGCGGAGGTGATTTTTACTAGGTTTTTCCTAGTTTTCCACCGTTGTTAAGCAAGGAGCTGTGTGTAGTGGACAATCTGTAGTCATATAATTGAAATACCCCAGAGTTGTGGACAATCAACTTAATTGAAATACCCTAGAGTTAAACCCCAATAAACAAACAAATAAATCAAAGTATTTGTGGGGAAAGTCCTTGATGATAAAGTGATAGAGCATTGATTGTAGGGTGCATAGCCATGGATTGTCCATGTGTTTCAAACACAGAGCATCTTTCTTTGCACTGTAGAAACCTGAGCTTGACTACTCCATCAGATAAATCAAAAGCCCATGATTAGGTCTTAAAACACTAATCAACCACAAGGAGCTTTCATCCAGATTTTCCAAATCTGTCATCAAATTAGGGAAACTTGCAATAAACTTTGAGCAAACAAACAACGAACCTTTAATTGTGGAGTTAATCTCAAAGCAAACAAATTTGGTTTCCAGTCCAAATCTCAAAGCAAACAAATTTGGTTTCCAGTCCAATAAAATAAGGCTCGTCTGTCACTGTTTAAGGCAGTGGTTAATTTAACATTTGAGGAAAGGAAAGGGATGTTGTGGCCCACAAACTATTTTTTTTTTGTAGATTTGCGTCATTCAAATTCCCAGCTCTTTCAGTCATATTTCATGTTTAGTGCTAAGAAAATAGTTTGATTCATAGATCAGCATTTGTTTCCTAAAAGATGATAATGCACAATTTGGTGTTCCAACATCAAGATAGTTCCAGAGCCTTTATACAGCATACTATGCACAAGCACTCACATATTACTGGTGAACTGTTCTCGCACTAGCCAATCAGCTTTCACATTAGTCGAGCACACGCCATTGGTTATTATATTTTTTTATTCATGATATATGATTGGTCAATTTGCTAGACTGATTTTGTACTGGATCATTTTCTTTGAATTACAGCAGTCTGATTTATCAGTTTGTTTTTTGTGAAATAAGTTTGATTGTTTTTATTTAGATCATTTTGCATCTCCTGCACTTTTTGATTAAACTAAATTTTGGGGGGTTTTTTTGGTGTCAGAAGTGGGATAATAGTTATTTTTTATTTTCATTTTGATGGATTTGTTTGACAAAGCCATTAAGGATATCACCTATATGTTTACAGTGGTTAACTTTATCATTTAACCATGCTTTTGGTCCCACAACTGTGGATTAGTGGTAAAGTTTCCAATCCTACTTGGATGTACCATGCATTGGATATGGCTCCAGCAATCACAAGGGTGATTTTTACCAGGTTTCCTCCAGGTTGTCCACCATAATAAGGCAAGGAACAGTGTGAAGTGGACAATCAGACGCCATATAAGTGAAATACCCTTGAGTATGACATTAAACCATAATCAAACAAACAGACAATCCCTGCTTGTTTTAAAAAAATGTATTAAAATCCAGTTTCTTTCGTTTGATTGTAAGTGTCAACAGTTATGAAAGTCATTCAAACAAATCATCTAGTCAAATCCAACAATCAAATGTATATCATTGAGATTAACCACCTGTTTATGAGCCAAATCCCAGCACTATTAACCATAACCCCTTGAAGGGAGATAACCTCCAAACATTAAAGCAGCATGAGTTATTCACACAATGTGGCTCCAGCATTCTTTTGGGTGGTTTTTACGAGTTTTCTCAAGATTTTCCACCATAATTAGGCATGGAACAGTGTGATATGGGCAATCCATCGTCATATAAGTAAAATAAATACCCTTTGAATATGAGGGTAAACACTAATCAAACAATCATTAAAAAAACCAGAGAAATAAATTCCTCTATGTTATGCTTTGTATTTTTGACCAATCAAAGCATGTACAATGGTTTAACAAGTATTGACTGGTCAAACACCTGAAATCCCCAATTTCCAGTAGTTATTAACCAGTCAAACATGTGTAAGGTTAACAATAATTGATTACTAGTTTCTCAGGCAATTAGTTTTGAAATAATGGTGAGGGAAGGAGGCTTTTATTTTTGTTTTTTTTATTTCAAAAATTAGTTATTCTAAAGTTTTTATTCTATAATTATGCATTTTTTCTTTATGACGCATGTTAAGGGAGATAACTCTAAATGTTTTAGCTTTGACATTTGAACTGAGTTATCTCCCTTCAATCTTTAAACCGGAAATAAACAATGCGAAACCGAAAAGTCGCCAAATGTGACGCAAATCGAGCTGTTTACTTTAAAGTAATTATCAATATCGAATGATTTAAAGCAAAAAAACTTTTTTTAAACTACTTTGGGAGATACGTAGAATAAAACTTATGAGCTTACTCATAAATACATTTTATTGAAAGCCAAATTTAACAGTGCAGTCAATAGGCCTACTTAAGATTTTTTTTTTTAACTTGCCATAAAAACAATTAAGGCAAGGGGTTTTGACATGATGTGGCGGTGCCTAAGAAACTATTGATTAATTTGTTATGGCCTAATCATTTATGCTGTCACGGCGTGCAGTTATTGACCAGTCAAATATGTGTGATTATTTATGGTGTGCAGTTATTGACCAGACAAATATGTGTGATTATTTATGGTGTGCAGTTATTGACCAGTCAAAATAACATTTGTGTTCTCTCTCTCTTTTTTCACACACTGTGTCTTAGGTTCACCCAACGCTTCTAGCTCACCCATCAGCAGGCATGCCACACGCTATCACACCTGCACACCCCCATTTGGCAGCCAGCCCTATTTTGGGGAGCCCGATAAGCACGACTAGCACGCCGCCTAGTGTCATAGGGGCGCATAACTCTCCCTGCTCCACACTGTTTGTTGCTAACCTGGGCCAGTTCTCTTCTGAACAAGAACTGAAAGATATATTCAAGACGTGAGTATGAAGCTTCGAATTTACCTAAATACCGTAAAACTTGTAAATTTTTGGACTCTGCAAGCATTGAGGGGTCCAAATCATTCCAAGTTGGACTGGACCATTCATTTTTTTAAATTTCTGAACATTGTTTATGCCCATGAAACCTCAGTGTTTTGGTTTTCTCTACAAAAGAGTGGTTTGGACGACTGAACAGTTCTTGGTTGGTATGCAAACTTTAACTAGCAACCTCTTCAATAACAGTATTATGTTTTGCTGACTAATTTGCACTCTTAATAAATCTTCAAACCAATTCTAGCACATAAAGGTCTGTTTGGATTAGGGTTTAGTTTTCTAGTCTATGTATTTTCATTGTCTGTTGCAATAATCTATCTTTGCAACCTAAACAAAAATGGATTTGTGTTAGAGAGGAACTTGAACTGATCGCCTGCTGTAATTCATGATATCACAAAGACATTTCCAATAAGCGGCACCTTACAAATCTGTCAATTCCGTAGACAAATGGGGCCTGCTGCCATGGCTTAGTGGTTAGCTAGTGCCCTTACTCATCCTACCTAGATGTACCATTCACAGGATCATGTCCATCTGTCGACCATCAGGTATACGAGTGAGTCACACCATGTGGCTCCAGCAATGGCAGGGGTGGTTTTTACGAGGTTTCCTCCTGGTTTTCCATCATCATTAGACAAGGCACAGTGTTAAGTGGACAATCAGTTGTCTTATAAGTGGAATACCCTTGAGTACGCCATTAAACCCTGATCAAACGTACCAAACAGTCATACCCATCAGTGTTACAAATGTTTAATTCATTACCACAAATGCATAATCCACTACCATACATATAAAACCTACTGTCACAAATTCATTATTCACAACTAAAAACATAAATCCACAACTACAAATATTTAATCCACTGCTGCAAATGCATAATCCACTGCCATACATGGATAATCCACTGCCACAAATGTATAATCCACTGGTATACATGGATAATCCACTGCCATAAATGTATAATCCACTGCTATACATGGATAATCCACTGCCATAAATGTATAATTCATTTGATATTGTGGCTATGAGGCTTTATGAAGATCTCTCTCCACAGGTGGAGTATTATTTTTTTTACAGAGCAATCAAACAAACAAACAATCAAAATGTACCTGTGTTGAGGTCTGAGTCTTTTAAGCTTACACGAGTACACCTCCTTCACGTAAGAAAGATTCTCCAATTTACCATTGGTATTTTTCAGATTTCCCGGTTTTAGCCGTATCAGAATGAACAGCAAAGGGGGATCACCCGTGGCCTTTGTAGAATTCCAGGTAAGTTGAATTCTCTCCCTTGGATCAAATCTCATATACACAAGCTATTCAGCAAGGAGATGAACAAATACTTTTTTTGCAAGGAAACCATAGGTGAAAAATTTACTTATACCTTTAAGCACTCTTTTCAACTTTTACACTTAATGATATTTGTGTCTTAAACCCAATATTAAACATGGCACTGTTTTCATGTAATTAGATGAAACTTCCCACAGTGAGGTCGCACTATAAGAGATTCAAATTCAGTCATTTTGGAATTATATTGAAACTTGAACCAATTCATGCCATCTATGCAACAAAATTGAATTTTAACAGGCTGCCGCCTGTACAGAAAACTGGGAAAATTTGTGCCAAAGCTAAAAATTTTTGCTAATATGGTTTTCTGCTCATGAACTTTTTTTTGTGTATCTCTTTGCTGCGTTGTTAGTTTTGTCATTAACTTCTAGCCTCATGTCTTCATGTATTAATACACACCATATAGAGCACAAGTTTGTGTGGCCTTTTCAGTTCTTCTAGCTCTAAAATATTTACAGACAATCATACACTGACGGACCAGATAGACATCGTCAAAATGGACAGACATGCCCAGTACGGAAAGACATTGAAGGAGCATTTGCCTGGGCTGTAATCTTTTCTGACAGAACCTTAAAATTGGTCCTCTAAAGTATTCCCTCTGCTTTGCTGATTTTTTAAATACATAAATGTGCACTTATGAAAAAAATACAGCAAAATTGCTTTCTAATACAACATTATATGATGATCAGATTGTCAAAATCAGTATCAAAATGCAAATTTGGGCAAACACTGCAAACAACTTGGAAACCTAGTATAAATCAGTGGACCTGAAATAAGTTTTCCATACCATGGGAAGACCCTCAACGATCGGTTCTCTCCAACAGCACAGGTCTGATTCAAATTTTCAGCTAATTCAGTTGACCTTTGTAGAGGGTTTTATGTTTTCTGCTCAGTCATAGCCTACTGTCTTCACACAGCTGGGGAGGAACATTTGTCTTCCAACTCAAACACTTTACAAATAGTTGACTTGCGGCTATGGTTCAGGATGTTTTGACTTTAAAAGTGGCTGTTCCCCTGAATTTTGGTTTGCAAAAAAAAAAATGTTTTTACATATCAAATTTCTAAAAACTGCATTCACAAAACTTTATTGTTATTTGCACAATTGCTGAATAGCACATCTAACAATCCAAAAAAATTCACTTGGGCAAAGTGCTATTTGTCCTGATCACAGTTCTGTCCGCTTTACTAACTGCATGGCGGAGCATTGTTCTCATGAAAGAGTACCCAAAGTAGCCTTCTAAGCTATGATCAATTCTTCTTCCTACGTCAAGACATCCACTCTGAGACACCCGGGCCACTTCTTTTATTTGCTGGTCTGTGACATGTATACGTCGCCCCAAATATTGGTGGAAATTAAAGTTGTCTTAGTTTTGCCCACTACAGAAAAATGTGATTGCCTCATTTATGTAAAAATGGTTATTTTAGACACCCGCTTCTTGATTTCTGGTTTGAGTCCACCTTTCGACCATCAGGTATATGAGCGAGTCACATGTTGTGGCTCAGGTAACCACGGGGGTGGTTTTTACGAGGTTTCTCTTGAGTACGACGTTAAACACCAATCAAATAAACAAATCTTGATTTCTGGCTAACACTTTGTTGGTCTCTTGCATCAAACATCAAGTGATCGAGTGAAACATGAACCTATTACATATTATACAGAGACCGGAGACCAGAGGCCTGTAAACTGAGCAATCATTGTTGCCTGTCCAGCACACCAAAAACTCACTCCGTACTCATCAATAGAAAGACATGACAGCTCTCGGAAGTGACTGATCAGACCGTCGATTGATTAAGCAAACATTCTGTTTTTCCTTATGTGACATTGACTCACCAAAAAAACCCATCAACATTTGGACACACAATGAATGACTGAAACCGGTTTTTGGACAAAGCATGAGTATATTATGAAGCACTCTATATCTGTATGAGCCACAACTAAGGGAGGTAACAAAGCAAGGTTTAGTAATATCAATCGTATTAACAGGTTGAAGCCAAGCAGCAAGAGAGCATTGTGAGGAATTATTTATTGAAAAAGTTTTGACTTATTTAAGACAGATGTGGCTGGATAACTCACCCCTACTTGCCTGAAGCCATTGCAATTTGATCTCCGCTCAGGGTAGAAATTTAAAAAATAGACAAATCAGAACTGATTTATTTTTTTATTTTTTGGGAAAGTGGAGAAAGTTGTTATCACAGAAAAACAAATTTGCAGAAATCTCTGATGAAATTCACATTTATGTCAGGAGTTCGTCTGTTGTGTTTTTAATACAAGGGTTAAATCTTACAAAGATACATGGAAAACAGAATGGCCCATTTTTTTAAAAGCAGGCCCTAATTTATTTGATTTTTCGCTCCTTTCCCAGGACGTCCTGCAGGCTTCCGAGGCAATGAATAGGCTTCAAGGTTTTGTCCTTTTGTCTTCTGAGAAAAGGCTTAGGATTGAATATGCAAAAAACAAGATGGGGGAAATGGGCAGCCCTGTTGCAGTGCTTTAACCATATCAAGTAAGGTTTACCTCCCTTTGATAGCTCTTCGGTAGTGGTGGCTGGAATAGTTGTTAACACTCTTCACAGCACTGGGCACTTTCATCACATGTAATTGGCATGTACCACAGCCTAGGAGAATTCATGTTTAGCACTGTGAAGGTTTTACGTATTCATTTCAAAGCATGCTAGGCCATTTTTGTATCGCATTTATTCTTTAAAAAATTTAATCCTTCTCAGTTAGTTTTGACATTTTATCCTCTTCAATTACAATTTTAATTTTGATACAAATATGTAAGTTTTATGTAAAAAAAAAAGACTTTTGCTCTTCCATAACTTTTGCTACATTTGACTAATTTGAAGTTTAATCTGTTACCATCACTGTTACAATTAACGTATCACTGTTATTTTATTAAAAATGTTGAAAAGCTTAATTTAATATTATGATGTTGTTGTATTTCAGCAGGGATCAAGGGAGCATACTCTTGAAGGACAATCCTCAAATTTAGCCTCCGTTTTTTAGACCTGTTTATTTGTTTGTTAGTGACATAGATCTATTTATAGTGTAGCAATAATGCTTTGAGGAAAAAAAATGTCAGACTGGTCAATGGTCAAGTAGTAATTGGACTACAATTTAATATATGTGTGAACTGGATGGACCAATTGAAATACAACCAGGGCCAGGTTTTGGTCTGATATGGCCAGAATGTCTATTTAAATCTCGGGGAGAAAGTTGAACAGCGAAAGGTAATATTTTCAGCAAGATCAAATGGACAAACAGACGGACATGACTTTTAATGTTCTCCAATTCCTCGTTGTTATGAAGGTTGTAGGTTAAATCATATCTTGTTATTTAATAACTTTACCAGTTAAAGTAAATAGGATAATTTGTGATTACATGTAATAGTCATCTAGATGATAATGTAAATTGGAATAATTTTCTTTAATATTAATTAATTGTAGTGTTATTATCTTAAGATATTCCTTGCATAATGTGAAATAAATATATATATATAAGTACAGACTCAGACGAATTATTATTTATGTGAAATTCTTGAAAAGTTGTGATTTTTTTTTTTTTTCGATGTAATTGTAAAATAGTTTAGAGAAATATATAAAACTGCAATTATATGTACTCATTTATGGTGGGATAAACACCAAATATGCAATTTATGAACTTTGTATATATATATATATAATATACTGAAAGCTCTTGAGCTGAGGGCAAATTAAATGCATTGCCTTAGCTTTTCTATATTCTATAATAATCCTTCACTTTTGCCATTATTCATATTTTTAAATTTATTTTATTTGTTTCTCTTTTTGTTTTTAAAAATGCTCTTATTTCACATTCAATGCTTAAATCGTGTCAAATTAAAGTTCCTAATATATATGTTTGCATAATCTTGTTTTAATCTCTTACAATTTGAATTTCATTTCCTCATTTTTGATGAGCTGTATTTGAAAAAAATGAATGCTCTTTGATTGATTTATTTTCAAATTTAGTTCAGGCTTTTTAATTGGTTAATATTCTATCATCTCAACCTCTTTCCGTCCAATGGTTATCTTGGGTGTGAAGTCATGTGATCTTTATGATGTTAAAAAATGGCTATGTAAATTACGTCTATCTAGAAAACTAAACCATTCTAGAGAGGACAAACTAAGGTTGTCTCATCGAATATATTGCATGCATATCTAAATTAATTAAAATTGAAAGCAAAATTGTAGAAAAAAAAATAAGAAAAAAAAAATTCTTGAATTTTGTAAATTTGCTATGTGTATTTAATGTTATTTGTTGACTCTTCTTTATCCATATTTGTATATATTACATATACTTATCAATGAGCAATTTGTATTAGCCTTTATTGTGCATTATTTTTAGTATTAATTTTCAATTTGTCTATAATTAGTCTTGTTTAATTTATAGGTATATGAAAATTATATTTTGGTTTGAAAATGAATTGTATTTATATAATGCAAAGAAGTTCTCTTAGAAACTAGGTATATGCCCATGGTATTTGCTTTTTCACAAAATTTATTCCCATTAACTTAAACAATATCATTTTAATCAAGTACTGGAGCTGCCTTGATGCTACTGTACAGATTCATAGGCTCTGGAAGCAGGATGGCAGTACAATACGGAGACAGGACTGATCCACAATGACATTTATACAGGTTTAGGGGCTAAACTCAGGCCAGAAGTGTAGATTTTAGTCCAAAAATGAATAAGAATATACATTACAAGTTACTATTGGCATATCAAACTTAACTAAACATATTGAAATGTACAGGTTCAAATTATTTCTTTTCTCGATTTTATTTATATTTTTAAAAATTATTTTATAACAGTGGGAAAATAAATTTCTTATTTTGTTTTTCTGTGAGTTTCTTATAAGCAATATTGGTTTAATTTTTAGCATAATTTTTTTGTAGTTTTCTTTTTTGATGGTTTAAAACAGGCATAATACTTTTACACTTTCTTACTGGAGTAATGCAATATATTCAAATATTTTACTGTTCTATTATTAATGCTATTTATAAGTTTTTGTCTAAAGAAATAACTATGAAAAACATATTCAATGTGGAATACTGGGCCTTTGCAATGGTTGTATATTTCAAAACGTGTCAGAATTTTTTTTAAATTTTTTCCTTCTTTGAAGCAGGGTACTTGAGGGAATTATGTCCCTTTACTTTACAGCTAACATTTATCTCCCCTTGTTGAAGATCAGTAAGAGATTATTCACCTAAAATATGATAGATACATCAAGTGCTATTGGATTTTGATACTATTATACTTCTCAGCGAAGCTTGTAATGTCATTTTTGGCACCACTTTTGGAGAAAACTTGAAGACTGAGATTATCTTGGGGAAAAATAAATTTCCCATTTCTTTCCAGTTTTCCAATTCTTTAGAAAGTAATTATTAGATGTGCATTTACAAAATAAAAACCCAACGAACACTAGAGCATTAATATTCATGTTTATATTACATGGATCTTTGAATGTATAGAGTTATGTGCCCCTTGAAGAGAAATAACTCTTTGTTACTTCCCTTTGCTGTGATCTTTATGAAGCGACATGTGCCTTCTCTTTTATAGATTGATAATAAAACAAATTGGAGTGAAACGAATTTCAAACCTGGGAAAGAGCTTTCCCTGAATATACAGAATATCAATATACTATCAACCTTTCCTTTAACAATTGGTGCATGAAATCCAATAATAAATATTTAGTTTAAAAAAAAATGTATTTCAACAATTCAATTAACAGCATCAGACATTATGATACTAGACAATACATCTGTATTAAATCATTTTAATCTTTGCTTTCTTTCTGAATTGCAACATTTTCTTTATGTTATATAATGATAAAGTTGAGATCTTCTGAGTAGGAGACTTCTGTACCACAATCAATCATGCTGAAGTAAGTTATTTTCCACAGTACTAGGGGAACATTTAATTTTCTTAACAAGCATGGTATGGTTTTGTGGTTTAGCTATGTTGATAGTCAACTGTTCATTCTGCTAAGTCAACAAAACCTGTAATAACTCTGTCGGGATAGTAAACTTGCTTATTGCAGTCTTTAGTTTAAATTTTGGAAGAGGCCTATTTTGATACTTATTCGTTATTTGTATACATAGGCTTACGGATTTTGGCAACAATTTCTGTATATAAGGTGATTTTTTATTCTATGAATGTTACCTTTTTCACCTGTGTTAAATTTGTGCGTTTTCAAAGTTATACTCATTAAGTTATATTCTTTTGGTCAGTCAAAGCCGGGAAAGTTATCAGTTGATTTAATGACAATCATAATCAGTGAGTCGTTAAAGCCAATATCACCCATTCAATCTCTCATGTGGGTATTTTATAAACCTATTCTTGATTAAAATAGGTACTTCTGATCTAATCTGATATTTTTCATTAAGTCTACTCAATTGTATTCTTATTGGCTGTTTCCAACTTCCTTATTTCTGATTTAATTTGCCATTTTAGTCCTAAGTAGATATTTCTAATTAATTGGCTTTTCTGATTAAATATACTCAAGGATAAATAGAAGTCATAATTCAATGAAAATATACATGCCAATATAAATTTCTTCAGCCATTGTGATGGTATACCCTCATACGAGTGAAATAAAGTGGCATTAAACTGACTCCACCACAGCATAGTGTGATGATTGAGCACTGGAGGAAAATTAATTGACCAGATAGATTCAGTTTTATGGTAGTGACTGCGTCTATTACTACAGGACAGTCAAGTCGAAATTTAATTTTTTTGTAGTTAAATTATGACTTCTATCAAAACAATGTGCTATTATGGATTTAAATCTGATATTTGTATTAATCAGTGTGTTAACAACATGTAAATGTGATTGTTCGTGTCATGGTCTAATTTAATTGGGGGTTTTTTTGTTTTGTTTTTTGTTTGAATCTATCAGCTGATAAATGTACTGAATGGACCTGGAAATTTGTATATAGTGATATAAAATTTATTTGAATATTCTCGAGTTTCATGAACAACGATCATCGTCAAACTGTGGTAAATCCTCAAATCTATACAACATTCCAGTGAATCTATTTCAATGTGTGTACTGTCTGTCTGTCTGTCTGTAAGTACAACTGCATGAGGCTTAATTTATATCAAGAGTGGCTTAAAGGTCAATTTGCATTTGATACAGCACCTCGATAAGAGCAGTTTGTTTGAAGATTGGCAATGCTGTCTTTACTTAGCACTGGAGGAAAATTAACTTTACAACATTAATGAAATGCTTCACATCTTGGTTTTGATACGGTAGTGTCAATTATTGTTGGAATTCGCTGTCATATAAGCGAAATACCCTTAAGCACGATGTAAAAAACCAATTCATTAATCCACACTGGATAGATTTCAGACACACAATTGTGTAAGCTAATATTTTAAGTGGCTTCCAGAAGCCAAGAAACTACTACAGAAAAAGTGGCTTCATAAAGGGAGGTAATTAGAAATGTAAAGTGGCTTCACTGAAAATAACTTTATGAATTGTAAAGGTTTGTAATGAAATAAAGTATCAGAAACCATAAGTGGCTTCAGAATAAAATGACCCACCTATAAAAATGCAGCGCTAATCAAACAATGGCCTGTGCCAAACGGAAGCCCGTTTTGTGTAATTGATTTATGTAAAGTTGTACCGAAATACCTTCTTTTTCCCCAACTACATGTAGCTCAGTTATATTCAGATTAATTACCAGAGCAAACAAAAGCTGTGCAACAACAACAAAAAAATCATCGAAAAGGAAATTTGCATCTTTTGTTAGGCTTGACTTCTCGAGTACAAAATACCATTATTTTGTTACATTGTTGATTCCAAATATAGAAAACATTTTACTAAGTAAACATTCCCTGCTTAACTCTGTTCGTTCCTAAATTAAATCATATTTGGATACGGGACCTAAATTGTCTGCCATCAGCCTAAATAATGCCCAGCGGGTTGTTTCAAAAAGCAATTTAAGCTTACGTTGAACTTAACGGTCATGGCAACACTTTGCCTTCAACACTGGTCGTCATGGCAATAATGTTTTGCATAAGCTAAGATGGCTTTGTGAAACGGACCCCTGAGCAGACTGGTACATTTACCATGTTAATATATACAATGATGACGGGTGTATTTATATGCATTGATGTCTAGTATATTTGCATGCACTTAGATGATGAATACATCATCATACAGGACTAGTACATTTACTTTGTGCATTCATGACTGGTACATTTATGTGCATCCACCATAGAGAAACAAATTTTTTCTGGCTGCTATGCAATAAACTAAAGTCGTGAAAAGTTTTGACCTGGTAATCAGAATTTATATTTACCACAATATTTGCTTCTTTGTATTAATTTTTGAGCAGACAACTCTACTGTATGGTTTGCTTTAATTGATAATTTGTACAGAGATTGTCAAATATTACAGTATAGTAGCATAGGAACTGACTGGGTTAAGTATTATTTTTAAAATTAGTGCATTAAATTTGCTTTTCATTTAAAATAATCTTGGCTGATTATATGAAACTCAGCGTTCAAATTTACAAGAAGAAAAAAAACTGTACATGGTGATCACCAAACTTGTACTGAAATGTACAATTTTAACTTAAATGGGGAAGTGTGAACATTTTGGTGTGGACAAGATATTGTAATGGTCAGTCTAAAGGACCTGTGTCTTGGAATTGTTGAGTATTGCTTGGAGTATTCAGTTAGTTATTCCTGGTTAACAAAGGAACGTCAACGGGTTTTTGACCAGGTATAATGGTGCAAATCACACTTTTATTCATGTGTAACCATTCCTGTAACCGGAAAAAAAATCAAAACTGCCTATTATAGATATAGATATAGATGTGCAGTCTCTCTCCTCGCCACCTTAATCTAGTACTTTGTTTTCAAGTATACCAGACAAGTCAAAGTCTCCATTGTTACAAATAAAAACATAGCATATAGATTTTGTGTTAAATTGTTTTATAGCATACCTGGAACTATTTTTCAGCATTTTTTCACTCTCTTCACTGTGGAACCCATCGATTGAAAAAATTGGCGCCTGAATTTTTTAAAACTGAATATCATATCAAATATTGATGTTGCCATTTGTAAACAACAGGAAGTGACCACGATCTCCTCTAGTAGATGTGCTAGATTTCTACATGTTTGGTAGTGGAACGGCAACTGTATAGAACAGCAAAACTGTTTTTATTTATTTCATTTTTGTGTATAGTATTAATATTGATACAATCAATATGAAAGTGGTGAAGGCAAATAATTATATAATCTAGAAATGACAGTCATAGAAAAATGTATTTTGGTTTTCATTTTTTTTCTTTTTTTACATACAAGGTTTTCATCCTTTGGTCATGTGACTTTGGCTGGTCATGTGACTTGAAAACCTGGTGTTGAACATGCTCGTCTTCATTTGACTGATTACTTGAGAGTATTATGTTACCTTAGAAACGTGGTATACAAAACAATACCTCGTAAATTTAATTTAGTTCTTTTTTTTTTTTAAATATGCAATTTTAGTTTTAAAGCTGACAAACACTTGTCAAGTTTCTTCACTGTAATTTCTTTGTATTTGCTACTTGCTTATTTATACTGGATTGTGGTCTTCAAATGCACTGCTAAGTATCGCACATGTCTTCAACTTTGGTTCCAATGAATGATGGTCAGTGTAATAAGGGTTTATCGCTAAAAATATATATTTCTTTGTAAAAACGGTACCATTTTCACTCCATTTTAACCCAAGATGGTTTTTATTACGGAGACAGGACCATGTCCGTTTAAGTTTGAAATGTATCCACTTTTAAGCTCTTGATGTGAAGTAGATGGTTATGTAAGAGATTTATTATTCACATTATTATACCTATAGTTAAATACTCGGTGTTATTTGTCACCCACAAGGCACTGGGCTATTTGTCAGTTTTCCAATTTTTGCTCAAATCGTTTCAAGTTTTGAATTGTATTCCTGTGCTAGGATGATGGCAAATCGAAATATTTCCTAGGGTTTTTGCAGAATTTTTGTACATAGTATCTTGAATATGGTGTCAACACATTGGGTCATTTGCCCTTTTGCAATTCAATTTGGCAAAAATAAAATTTGTCACCGTTTTTAAAAGAAAGAAAACAAAACTCCAATGTTTGATGCTTAAAGAAACGTGTGATGGCCATCTTCAGATTGCAATTTATCGAATAAAATCTATTTGAAACTCTTGTTTTATTGTTCTGTTCTTGATTTGGGAACCCTTTTACAAACAAACATGGTAATTTTGCAAACAAAATTATGGTTGGAGTTTTGATCAACTTTGCTATAGCAAGTCTTATTAACATACTTTGCAGAAATTTAAACTGAATGGACTGTACGTTTACTTGTTGAAGTTTTAAAGGTGTCTGTGGTTACTCCGATGCTGATAGATTTGTTTCTGTGATTGGTGTTTAACATCATACTCTAGGTGATCCAGTTCAAAGTGAGAAGGAAACCCACAACCACACCATTGGTAACTAACAAACAGGACAATACAAAGACGTTGCAAACAGATCAGCTTCCTGTTCCCTTTAGCTTGAGAGTTATTTTGGGCACCCTGCAGCGGGGGGGGGGGGGGGGGGGGGGGGGGGGGGGGGGGGGGGGGGGGGGGGGGGGGGGGGGGG